>JADLZK010000807.1:0-234985 GCA_015847255.1 Hyparrhenia diplandra | reverse complement strand
GGACTGCATTGCTGGCCTGGAGCCTGCATTTCTCACCAAAAATAAATAATCCTGGAGCCTGGAAACCCATAATGAGGGAGAAGGAGCGGGACACCGGACACAAGTCACACAACACCTATACTTCACTACATTGATCCGTACCGTTGGCTATTGGAATATACGGAGTATGTGCTTAAACAATTCGATTTTTTTTTTTGCGAGTAAACAATTCGAAATTTGAGTAACTGAATGTTGGGCTAACTGTGCGCGTCTCTTAGGTATTTTCCGAGTTGTATTTTAGTAGTACTGAGGAAACAAGGTTGTACTTTGATTGGTAATATTTTGGTTCTGAAATCAGACAATGCGGATGAAACCAATGCATGGTTAGTTTTTTTTTTTTTTTTTGATGGAACTGGAGGGGCGTGAAGCCCCTACAGTAATTTATTAAAAGCTCAAATAAGAAGTTCGGACAGAGAGTTACAAATTAGGAAACAAAGAAAGAAACGAAAAAGAGAAGAGAAAAATAAAAGATTACATTAACGATTGTATCCATGAATCAAAGGCAGCTGTGTAATTGGTCTTCACCCGCAAGGTGACGAGCCTTATTTCCTTGTGGAGGATATCCATTGCTCTGTTAATGCTGACCGGGATCCCTTTGAAAATGAAATCATTCCTGGTTGTCCAAATGCTCCAACAAACTAAAATTGCAAGCACCATAAAGAAAGTCGGGTTGACTTGCGCTCTGATTTGCTGAATAGCTTGATGGATGTCAATGTGACCAGTGAATTGCACACCAACCTGCGCCCACAAATGAGTTGCAAAGGGGCAGTGGAGGAAGAGGTGTTCCATGGTTTCTTCCTGGTTGCCTTGGCAAGTTACACACAGATACGATGGAAGATGCATTCTTTTTCTTCTGAGAAGATTCCTGGTACTTAATCTGTCCTTCATTAGCAACCAGAAGAAGACTTTGTGCTTCGGTTGACAGCAATTCTTCCAAACCCATTTGAATGCAATCGGAATCTGTCTATTGCCAATGATGAATCTGTACGCTTTTGCTGATGAGAAGTTGGTGCCCCTTATTGACCATTTGTCATGCTGATCAGAGAGAGTGATCTGCTCTTTGATAGCCTGTAGTGCTTGGTATTGCTGGTGAGCTTGCTGAGATAGAGGCAGGTTGAACATGTCTGCAAGGTCCTGCTGTTGCATCCATTTGCTGACTGTGATGCTTTTGCTTTTTGCAAATGAGTAGAGCTCTGGAAATAGATGCTGCAATGGTTGTTGTCCCCAGTGATCAGACCAAAGAAGGCAAGAAGTTCCATCCTGTAAGTTGACCTGCATCATTTCTTTAAATTTGCCTAGTAATTTCAGTATATCTCTCCACCAGAATGATCCCTTCTTAGTGTGATTTGGCAGCTTGCCATTTGGGTAGTGCTTTTCCCAGATTAAAATGCATGGTTAGTTGTGTAATGTATGGCTGAATAAAACCACGACGGCAGTGCCTTACAAGCCGCGTGTGCTACGTATCTAATGATAGGCGAGGCGCCTCCTGAGACAATGGATCACATCATGTTGGCTGTTGCTTGAGCAAGGGAGGTCTGGCATTTGTGGCTGCGCAAGCTTCACCTGCAAGACGTAATTGCCGTTGCCGAGGAACCGGCACTGGCATGGTGGCTGTGAAGCATGAAGTTGCTGCCAAGACCGATGTGGAACGGCTTCGACTCCTTCCTGGTCGGATGGCTGCTCTGGAAGGAGAGAAACAACAGAACATTCTCCAGATCAGCGCAGTCCACTGTGCAGCTCGCAGGCTTGATTCAAGACGGAGGCCAACAATTGGTGCTTACAAGCACTTGCGGGGGCGCTGTTGGCTCGTGTTGTAAGTTAGCTGTAGTGTGCCTGTACGAGTACGACAGCCCTGGAGAAGTTGAGCACGCTTGAGATGCAGAGCAGCTTGCTCGATGAAGCAGGGCAAGTCCCATGTCCCCGAGGCGACCAAACACCTCTCAAAAAGCAAGACAAAACGAGACGAGCGGTGTCGAATCTCTACAACTAATAATGTATACATGTTTAAACTCTTCTAAAGCCACATACTAATATGTCCTCCACACTCATTAGCTACACTAAGTGCACCCAAAAAAATTACACCCAACATCATTCAAACTTTCAAATGAGGGGATAAGATTTGCTCTAGCATCCCTCTCTATTACTCACATCTGGACGGGTCCTCATCCCTCACCCCTCACCCCTCCGTCCCTCCCACGGCAACAGCTATCCCTAGTCCCCACGCGTACAACTGTTCCGGTGGCCGACGTCCTCATGCACGTCACGAGGCTCGCACTCCCAGACGCCATCTCCTCGCCTCCCCCTCTTTCCACTAGATGGACGGCGCGTTGCTCTTCCTCTTCCACCAATTCGATGCCCGTCCACCCAGAACGACGTCACCGCCCGACGCTAGGCTGCCCACAAGAGAGGGTTGCCGGCCATGGATGCCGGGGGTCCCCGTGGCCCTCCTCCGTCACCCCCACCTAGATCCTAAAGAAACAAAAAAAAAAAAAACGAGGTCACTAGCCCAATATCCTCCCCACTAACCCTAGATCCCATCCCCGCCGCGGCCTCGCCTCCATACCAGCCCCCACCACCTCCCCGTGTCCAAGCCAAAACCGCCGGATCCTGTTGTGGCGCACCCACCGCCCTTGGTAATGACCGCCACCGTGCGGGCCGATGAATCTCCTCTAGCCGGCGGCCGTAGAGCTCCTCCAACCCTGTCTTTCTTCCTCGGCCGACAGCTGACCTAGACCCCCATGGCGGCTCGGGCGGACGCCCTCCAAGGTCACGCAACACCATCTCCATCTTCCTCTGCGTGTGGACTTGGGCCTTGCAATGCAACGGGCGAGCTCATCGGTAGCGGGAGAGTAGTGTCATGCCACAACAGTTTTTGGACCTTCGACCGTAGGGACCGTGAAGATAAAAACTACTAGAGCATGTCATTGAGTTACCACACTTTCTAGTGGTGTCTTGGTGTTCCCGGAGGGGCCAGCGCCTTGGAGAACCTTGCCAAGAGCCATCGAGGTGTCGTTCGACACAACGAGAAGTAGGGGGAAGTTGGCAAGCTTCCCGATACCTCGATAAAGAGTCAGCATGTCAACATTGTTCACTCTTCTCGGTGGTTCACATTCTCCGATACACAAGCCATGTATTTACATTCACATTTACATTTCTTGTGTGGTTTTGCTCTAGTATGAATTCCCTCTTTAACTCCTCCATTCTTATTTGTGTCCACAATCCAAATATGGGATTGTGACTACAAGTTAAAATCTCACCTTAATCCCTTCCATCAACTCTCACCATTGATTCTCACAGACCGACGGTGTCTGTGATGCCATTTTTAAAGGAAATACGATTATCCGTGATGTGAGCTTCTGTATTTTGATTTGAAAAAATGCTAGAAACAACACCCTTTTTTTGAGAGAGCCGCATCGAAGAGCATGGAATCGAACTTGGCATTTTTTTTACTCTCCTATCCTATATTCGATTGTACTTTCTTCTTCGACATCTCTTGGCGTAGCTCGACTACTGTCGATGATTGCTTGTGTATCATAGAATTAATCTTGCTTAGTTTGTGTAACTAAGTAAGTTGAGTTCTTGGGGTTGGCTTGTATAGCCTTGTCCTTGAGCATTGTTAGTGAGCTTAGGTTTTCTTGTGCTTTTGCTCACTAGAATTGTGTAGGTGCTTCCCCGATGATTAAAGTAGTAGTTGCTTAGGTTTGTGTGACCATGCAAGCTAGAATTGATTAGGAGAGCACTAGCTAGCCCAACACCATTGTTGCTAATTGGGATCTTTTTAAGGTGCTTGTGAACATAGATAGATGGGTGTAGTGTCGGCTAGTCCATAGTTTTAATTTCACAATCATTTCCATTAGCCAATGCGATTAGTTTTTAGAAAGGACTGTTCACCCCTCTAATCCACCATCTCAACCCTACAGTAGCGGCCTCTAGGACGACGGCGGCGAGTCTCTTTCACGAATGCAGGTCGTGAGCGCTCGGTAACCTCCAACAACCGGAGAGTGGATCCGACCTCCTCAACCTCGGATCCATAGTTCCCCTCACTAGATCAATGGGGTGGGGGTGGCTAGGTGCCCCTATTTTGCTCGTCTCTGGCAAGATGCGTAGGGATCATAGGTCCGGCGGTGCCCGTCCGGATCCAGTCCGGATCCAGCCACCTCGTGGCTAGATCCAGCGATGGCAGGCCTCCTACTAGCGTCTACGATAGCGGTAGTGGTTAGCCGGGATGGCCTTCACACACCAATGGTTGCCGTCGTCTAGTGGCGCGCCCTACAGGCTGATTACGGGGCCGGACCTAGTGCCAACGACTGACACAGTTGTCGGGATGGTGGTCGGTATTGGCAGCAGTGGTTGAGTCCACCGGGGTAGTCCAACGGGAGGTGTAGTTTGGCTGTGGGCAAGTCGGGCGATGGGTCAGCGCGCTTACCTTCTTCGCATTCGATTACGCAAGGTCCAAGCAACGGTGCGTGTGCAATTTGGGCGCAGGCTTTCCGGTGGCGGTGTTGCGCACCTCCCACTATCGCGGGCAAGTTCGAAAGGCTCTACACGGTGTGGTGGCGGCCGACACATGTTTACCTCGCGGCGCCACCTACCTCATCCACGGGCGAAGTCACATTAACAACTCGCATACAATATGGCGGTGGTCGACAATCGCTTTCCGGTGCGCGCCTCCCACTCCCGCGAGCGAGTCCGTGAATGGATCCGCATGGTGTGGCGGCAATCAGAAAGCCACCGCTTCCGGGGCATGCCTCTCTCAATCGCGGGTGAGCTTTTTAGGAATGGTTCCGCGGTGTGGGAGCGGTCAAAAACCCCTACTCCCGTCTAAGTGTGGATGCTCGGTGCTGCATGCCAATGCCCATCTCCGGCGGGTCAACACGAGCACTAGCAAAAGTTGTGGGCGAAAGCTCAGCTCAGATTAGTTTGGGCCAGTGACGAGAATCTCCTTGAAGGCGTCATTGAAGAACTTCTTGTTGTCATCTCCTTGATTGGCCTGCTCAACACTTCGGCATAAGGCTAAGGCGAAAGCCTTGCCGAGCTCTGCTTGGTTGATGATGATTACGCTGTGGTGTCATTCACTCCCCTGGAGGCATCGTTAAAGAGCTAATATGCCTTGTTGTTCCTCGTCAGTGTTTCTATAGTTGTGCTATATTTACCCTTGTGCTGGGATAGGATCACCGATTTCTTATAGGTCGATAGTTCACATTGTAAAAGTGGAGTGTAGAACTTGCTATCAGGCCGTTTTGGCCCAATCTATATAAAAATTCAGGTGGGAATGCCTCCTCCCGGTGATTTTTTAAAAACATTTTGTAAGCCGTTGAAGATAAGAAATTCTACCCCTAGGAGTACGCCTAGTTATCTGTCTTCTGTCAGTCAGTCTGTCATAAGAGATTCATCATAAGCTATGTCTGAGATTGGAAGGTGAAAGAGTTGATTTGGAGTATTCTGATTCCACGCCTTTGCCACTGAGATGAACTTGTTTTTGGCAAAAGAGAAAGGTTCAGGCGAGTTGACTATCAAATTCACATTTTGCCTATTTTTGTTATCCACCAAAGCCATTTCTTTGTAAGTTTGCAAGCCTTTCAGGTTGTTTCTCCACCAGAATATAGTAATGACCCCTTCTTTTTGTGTGGTTTGGCAGCCTACCATTAGGGTCATGCTCTAAGGTCATGCTAACCCCAAGGGATGTCTGACTTGTTGAAAAACTTGTGTAAACTCTTTAGCAGTAGAGGTTGTTTCTGTTTCTCGATCAATGTCTATTACCCCAAACCACCTTCATCCTTTCCTACGCACATCATGGTCCAGGTTGCTTTTAGCTGTACCTTTTATGCTTGGTTACATGAACACTCTATGGATGAAGCATCTTACTTTGCTTACAGACATATATATGGACACTCCCACTGTATCGAAGCAAGCATATTTAAATACTCACAGTGCACGCCAAAGGTACAAAAGCTTGATAGTCACTCCATTACTGCGAGCATATTTAAATACGAGTGCAATGAGGCAATGTCATGCATGTCTTGCGCTTTCATACACTGTCCCCTGATTGAGATGAGGCTACTAAAGATAATAAATGGAGAAGAAATTGGAGGGGGCAACCTGACGGGCAAAAACAGGTAAGACAAGATGCAACTTCTTTCTCTTAATTACCTTAATTAATTTATGTAAATAATAGTACTTCATAGCATTCTTTAGGCTATTTTAAGTACAAATTTACTCTACTTTTAGTACTGTCTCCTTCGTGAAGCATAAGGTATCTGAATATACATTGCAATGTAGAACTGGCATTGCTCAATCATATCATCATTCCTCCGATCCATGTACTCCCTTCGTACTCATAAAATTTGACGTTTCGGACAACACGGTCTCCAAAACAAAATTTTGACCTCTTGTTATTCTAAAAATATTTATGAAAAAAAAAAATGATATATCTATACTTTTATGAAAGTAGTTTTCAAGACAAATCTATTCGTATAGTTTTCACATTTGCAAATTCAACAACTTAAAAGTTATTGATGATTTACATTCTTATTGTTTGACTCAAACCTTTTTAAAACGTTAAGTTTTATGGGTACAGAGGGAGTATTATTTGGTACGAGAAAATAAAGCACCTGGTTGTGATGCTACCTTTTACATTAGTACATTGTTGTATGATTTTAGAACTGTAAGTCTATATGCACTCGTTATGTCATAAACTCTAGAAAAGTTTGAGAAAACACGCGCTGTGATAAACTCTAGAAAGCAGTAGTATGTGATATTCTGCAAACCTAACAAAGTGTGGTGAACTCCTCAGCTTGATGCCTGCTGTCCAAGAGCTCTGGAACGCATGGGAGATCCATTGCCTGATCCTCCTCAGCCTCTTCCTGCAAGTCTTCCTCTTCGTCTTTGCTGGTTGGCGGAGACGCAGCGCGTCGCCCGTATTGCACACCATGCTGTGGCTGGCGTACCTGTCGGCCGACTCTGTGGCCATCTTCGTGCTCGGCCACCTCGCGGTCCACGCGAGCGAGCCGGGCCGGCAGCTCATGTCCTTCTGGGCGCCATTCGTGCTGGTCCACCTGGGCGGGCAGGACACCATCACAGCCTTGTCGAGGCAGGACAATGAGCTGTGGAAGCGCCACCTGCTGGGCTTGGTCTCCCAGGTGGCGGTCGCCGGGTACGTTGTGGCCAAGGCTTCTTGGCCGGACGGCCGGCTGAAGGCTGCCATGGTGCTCATGTTCTTTTCTGGAAGCTTCAAGTACGCTCAGCGTACTTTGTGCCTCTACCTTGCTAGCCCAGCCAAGCTTAGGTCGAGCGCCCTGTCTCGTCAGTCAGACGAGTTACGAGGACTTCAGAGTGCCCAGGACACGAAAACAACCATGCTTCCAGACTTGATGGGAAAACTGGAAAATGCACATTTGTACTTTTCCCGTGAAGATGTGAGAGACAGTCTGAGAGACATCCTGTCAGTGGATGCTCCCCTGAATGACCAATTTGGAGTTGCATCTGCGAGAGATCTTCTGCCCGACAATCTCAAAAGGTTTCAGTCCAGTCCAGGACGATGCAAACTCTATGAGCATGTGGGGGCACTTCTTATAGATTTCTACCAAAACCTCTACACCAAGAACCCAATTCTGAAACTCTTCCGCCGTGTGCTCTGGGGGCTAATAGGTGCGCCCATAGCAGCGCTCCTATGCCTATGCCTCCCATGCCTCCCAGAAACCAACTGCTGGCTCCCAGAAACCAGCTGCGGCGAGCGGCTTCGCTGTGCATTTTGTTGCTGTGCAGCATGTTGTTGTGCTTTGAGCCCCTTCGTGCTATATGAAATCTCCCAGTATGTTTCAGCGCCGATAGCCTTGGTGCTCTTCTGGGCCACCGAAAAGGGGGGCAAAGACACACAATATCCTACCAGAGCTGATATCATTGTGTCCTACATATTGCTTTTAGGAGCAATTGTCTTAGACGTGTCCTCCATCACCATCTCCATAGTTTCCAAGTACAGACACAAGCTACCTGCAACTTGGAGAAGTAAGAAACAGTGGTCTGAGGAGCTAGCACAATACAACATGATGAAGAGGCACGTTGTTGCTGGCACAATGGCATCCATACACACCGGTGGGTCCGACGGCGCTTGGGTGCCTGGGGTGTCGAGTTTCTTGAGGTAACACACACACCCATTACAGAGGATCGCACACCCATAAAAGAGTTCATCCTCGACAATCTGTTAGGCTTGGGAGCAAGGAAAAAATGGGACATTGCCAGCTCCCGTGGACGGCAGGCACTTGAGGGGTGGATGGACAAGCACAGATGTTCAGATTCTACAAGGCTAGGACAAGCACTTGTTGAGACCACCATCGGCAGCGGTGTTGATTTCCCCACAAGCGTGCTCATCTGGCACATTGCAACAGACATATGCTACTACTTCAAGGACATCGACAGCGCTAGCACAAGTGACTCCAATGACATGAATAAGAAGCGTAAACAGATGAGCAGAGAGCTATCAAATTATATCATGTACCTTGTCTTCAAGTCCGGTGTGATGCTGACTACCAACTCCCAACTTGCACACGACGAAGCCCATGCTGCAATCAGCAAAATTGTGTCCGGTCAAGACCCGCAGGTTGCTCTAGATGAGAAGGCAGCAGTCATGAAGCTTTTTCAAGCCAACGAGAAAGAGGAACAACGAGATCATTGATGACGAGAAAACGGGCGGCTAATACCCGCCTCCGCGTTACAGAGACAAATTTAGATTTAAATAGAATTTAAACGGGACAAACATAAAAGAACAGGTATTGCGAAGTCCATACTTCCATAATTCTTATATTTGCATAAAAATTATGTTAATTATATCTCCGTAGAGAACACCCCTGATTAAGAGTTCCAGCATGAGTACATGAAAATAGATTACATCATATGGCTTCCTATTGCAAACTACAAAAGGAAAACAAATTCTTCAGCCTTGTAGTTGCAGATAGATGCATGCACATGTCTTGCACATGATGATGGTCATTTCCTTTAATAATGACATTTCATTTGATAGGAGTCAACATGTACTCCTCATATGATGGATCACTAGCTTGACTAGCCTTTTTGGGAACCATGGTATGCATATATTTAATTCATGCACACTTTATATGATTATTTGCTATTTATTTAGACCTTGACATATGCCCTTTGTTTATTTATTTGGCCATGTACGCGTTGAGCTACATGTAGTTCGACCGATGTATTTATACGGTAAATATTTATTTTGTGCATTTGATCATGTATGTATGCACGTGGTTTAAAATAGCATAGCCTAATTTTGGACAAGGCAGGGACACGATCATATATTGGCTTGGTGATAAGCTTATGTTTAGTTATTTGGGCAAGTATATGACTTGGTCAATTAAGATTTTAGCATGCCGACCAAGTGAGATTGGTCTGTTTGGAACATTTCTACATTTATTTGGTACATTACACCATATATGCATGCGCGTAATTTATTTCAGACTAAGCAACGCATTAGTCTAATTTTGATTATATGGGAAACATGATTTGACATGTTTTAATATCTGCAAACATATTTGGCCTATGATGCAGCAGTTTGTTTAGGCTACGACTTGGAATTTACCTTGCCGAGGAGGCACTTGGCTTGGCCGAGGCATATGTAATTTATTTATTTTATCCAGCTACCATGAATTCTCTTAACGTGATATTTAACCATGGGTTAACATGAGAATGACAGTCGGCCTTATGCTGGCCTGCCGTAAGTCAAATTTATACTAGCTTTTGCTAGTGACGTATATGGCATGAGTTGATTTGAGGCTGACTTAATTTAGTGCACTTTACTTATGCAGGAATTATGGCTGCATTTTATTATAGGAGGAGGTTTGATGACACGTTAGCCCAGGGCAAATGCACGAATGGCGAGCTAATGGGCAGCATATAGGCAATTGCTTGTTTCATTTATTTAGACATAGGTTTACATATCGGCAAGGGATATGCTAGCAAGTTTATGGCTCACCTCAACATGACGTAGTATGCAACATCTTTTATTTTGTTTATTTATTTAATCAAGAGTTTGAAACTTGATATGCAACTTGATTAGCACTGAGCATATCTACATGTATGTATGCGCAGCCTGCAGGAAGCATAACAGTTGGTTTCTGCTAGAAGAGGCCTTGCGGCCGACATGTGTTTATCGAAGTGTATATGTGCTATGCAGCATATTTTACTTAGTTTGTCAGTTTAGCCGACGATCTAAAATTAGAACATGCAACCAGATTAGCGCTGAGCGTGCATATGCACTCAACCCAGGAATATGCGTGATGATTAACTTTCTGCCAGAAGCGGTTTGGTGGCTAGCAATGCTACTGGTGTCGCATATATGTGTATATGGTTTCTTTTTGGCATAATTTCTGATTCAGGCATGGCTATCTCTTTAGTTCAGCATGCATGGCTATTTCTTTAGATTCATTATAACCGAACTTTCTTCGTGACTAGCATGCAAGTTCTATATTGCTTTGATGCATAGTCAATTCAGTACACAGATATACATGAAAACGCAGCTAGTTGATTTGTGCCGGAGATGCTAACAACATGCGAAACATGTATGTATGTATGGACTGAATGCATATATGCAGTACATGGCTACATTCTTTTCCTTTTAACATCATTTATGATATACGGATGATGGTTTCTTTTAATTAATATGAACTACACATGGAATTTCTTCATGGCCGAAACATATATGGCATGCAAATTACATATTCTCTTTGATGTACAAGATGATCAACAGACCGGCGCTTGCCGTAAACCAAGATCGTGACCACACGATCTCATCATGAACCATAAACCGGGTGGAGCCAAAGCGCGCGCCCCACCAATTTTACCAAGGCACTCATATGTTGGCCTTTTACACCTTAACCGGGGCTTATAGCCCATGCGCACAGCGCAGCCATGAACCATGGCAACCGACCTTTCACCGGGGCTTGTAGCCCATGCGCATAGCGCAACCATGATCGTAACCGATCTTTTACCGGGGCATGTAGCCCATGCGCATAGCGCAACCATCACCGGCACTTTTACCTTTCACCAGGACATGACATGGCGTCCTTGTATGGAGTACCACCCTCACTGGTCCTGTGTACCAGAATGGAGGGAGGCACGATGCCTGCTGCCGAGGTTGCCGATGAAGACGTGCGTGATGAAGCAGCTGGAGATGAGAAGCAAGGAGGAGATGCAGGATCAGAGAAGCGCCATGCGGCCTCTCACCTTCACGGGATCCTTCGGGAACGCAGCGACTTGCAGCAGCGGACGCCTCCTTGGCTTGGCTTGTCTCTCCGGCGAGCGGTTGTTTGCTTCGCAGCGTATGTGTGTTGTTTGCAGATTGATGGAAGCGGCAGCCTGGTGGTTTCTTCTCGGATGTGGCGAGAGCGGCAGCCTGGCGGCGATTTGGAATATGGAGCGGGGGCCTCGAGCGCTGGCAGCCGTGTGCTATTTATAGATTGAAGCAGCATGCAGTTGCCAAGAGATTTGCCGCTCGACGATTTGATTTGTTTTGAATCTTTGTGTACGCGGCCCGGAATAGCGGCAGAAGTAGTTGCCGGGATTTGTGGCGGGAGTAGTTATCCAAAGTGACGGACGCTCCTCAATCTAATTTCAAACTTGCTAATCACGTCGGCGCGCTTCTTGAACATGAATGGGAATTACGTGGCTTGACTATTCCTTTGACTATGTTTAAGTATATCTAGTGCGCACAAAAGTTTTCTTGCACAGCCCATAAACTAGTATATTTTATTACGGTGATTAATTCATAAAATAAGAAATGATTTATTTTCTTACTTATGCACAGATAATGGACGTATACACCTATCTATATATGGTGCATGCGTATGTGCAGCTGTAAGCTAGCAAACGTTATTTCTTGGCCAGCATGTGTATGTGTTGCACGTACCATATATATGTTGGTTACATGTGGGCCATATTATTGAAATCATGATTAATTTCGGTTTGCATCCCTGCCACCATGTGCGTATGTGTGTGCATATCACACATACACTTGACTCCATACACGTGACTCCATGCACTTGCAACGTCGCCAGCATAAGCGTGCATGCATATACATAACTCCACACGTGTATAGTAATGTATACACATATACATTTGGAAGCCCAATTTTTAATTCTAATCACATTCAATCATTGTGCTTTATTTATTTGTGAAGACCTGGACATGTTCATGCGTATATGCATATATATGTGTCCCCTCTTTCTTTCTTTTTTTGTTCCATCATTTTTCTTTCCTATATCACGTTTACATAAAACCTGATCATCCATATCACTTATTTAATATGATATATTTTACAATTTTTGGATATGCCAAAATTGGTGTCAACAGATGCCCCCTCGAGGTCCAGATGCGTAAAATACATGCTTACGGATGTGGAGCTCGAAACTTGAGATCTATTTTTCTTTATTTATGATCTCTCTATTTTCTTTTTAGGTGGAGCACTTGATCCATATGCAACTTTACACATATATGTATGGTATTTATCCTACATTGGAGATTATGCAAGTGTTATACAGCCTACCCTTTCTTATATCGGGCTCTTGGAGAGGGTATAACATTTTACATATTCTTTTCTTGGGTTGACATTTGAACTTTTAGGAGCCTTGGGAGATGCTTTTTTTGTCACTCCCAACTTTGGTCTGTGAAGTGTCTGAATATTAATTTGTTTGTTTTCGTGCAAGCAGTTTAAGCTCATGCAACAATGGAGTTATATGTATATATTTTAATTTGGCTTCATGAGGCGACAGAGCTTGATGACCTTTCATTTGACGCTCATAAAGGCGCACATTTTTACACTCTTTATATACCTTCAGTTCATGCTCATAAAGCTGTAAAAGCATTTTCTTCTTATAGTTCCAACACATGCCGGAGCTGCATTTTTTTTTTTTTCAGTTTAGGCTCTTGAAGGAGCACATTTGTCTCTAGGCTCACGCAAAGATAGAGCATTTTTTTTTTTTTTTGACACTGCAGTTTAAGCTCATGAGTCGATGGAGCACTTTTTTACTTCAGTTTAAATTCAAGGAGCGATGAACACCTGAATATATTTTTTTATTTAACTTCAGTTTAGGCTCTTGAAGCTATGGAGCACGATTTTTTTTTTATTATTTAACTTCAGTTTAGGCTCTTGAAGCTATGGAGCAGATTATTTTAGTTTCAGTTTAAACTCATGAAACGTATGGAGTATATGCTGATTACCATTTATTTGCCGCTAACAGTTTAGGCTCATGTAGCGAAGGAGCGTTTTGATTTCGGTTTAAGTTCAGTGAGCGATGAAGCACCTGAATATATATGCCTATTTTTTTATTTTTTTTTGGCTTCAGTTTCGGCTCACAATGCTATGGAATATATGCTGATTCTTTTTTTTTTTTTTTTTTTTTTTTTTTTTGCCGCTAACAGTTTGTGCTCATGTAGCGATGGAGCTTCTGAATATATATGCCTGTTTTTTATTTGGCTTCAGTTTAAGCTCTTGAAGCTATTGAGGATTTCATTTTCGCATCAGCTACAGTTTAAACTCACGATGCTATGGAGTATATACTGATTTTCTTTTTTTTTTTTTTTTTTTTTTGTTTGTTCTAAGCTCAGTTTTGGCTCGTGAGGCTATGGAGCGCGTATTTTTATTTAACTCAGTTTAGGCTCTTGAAGTTATGGAGCATATGCTGATTTTATTATTATTATTTTTTTTTTTTGCGCTGACAGTTTAAGCTCGTATAGCGATGGAGCGCGTCGACTCCTTTTTTTATGTGTAGTAACGCTTTAGAAATTTTCCATTTACAGGCGGCGGACAATATTTGCCGTCTGGGACATGATTCTATAAGCGCCATTAGAGTAAACATCTTTCACAATATACGGCCCTTCCCATTTAGGCTCAAACTTGCTTTGCATCTTATGGGTGATATTCATGGGTCGAATAACTGCAAGAACTAAATCCCCTTCTTTGAACGACCTTCTCTTTAAGCGCTTGTCAAAAGCTCGAGACATTCTAGCTTGGTATGCCTCCAAGTTTTGTAACGCACGAAGCCATTTTTCTTCGAGGTTATCCAGTTCCGTTAGGCGCAACTTTGTTGACTCATCCTCATTGAGTCCTTCTTGAATAGCGACTCTTAAAGAAGCGATTTGGACTTCCAATGGCAGGACCGCCTCCCCTCCATACACGCGAATAAGGGGTCATCTTAGTTGGCGTCCGAGTTGTGGTTCTGTAAGCCCGCAAAGATTCAAGTAACTTTTCAGGCCAATGTCTCTTGTTTTGTGAGACTACCTTTTTAAGTAGCTTGCATAGCACTTTATTAAATGCTTCTGCTTGACCATTAGCTGCTGGGTTATAACTCGTGGAGAAATGGTGTTTAATCTTGAATTTAGCACACATTTTCTCTATTACTCTATTTTTGAATGACGTTCCGTTATCGGATATGATTCGAGCCGGGACGCCAAATCTGTATATGAGGTTTGTTCTTATAAACCTTTCTACGTTTTCCATTTTGACCTCTTTTAATGCTTCGGCTTCCGCCCATTTAGAGAAGTAGTCGGTCGCAGCAAGAATGAACCTATGTCCTTTGGAAGATGGAGGATTTATCGGTCCAACAACATCCATTCCCCACATTTCAAAGGGCCAAGACATATTGGTTGGGTGTAATGGCTCATGGGGTTGATGTATGAAATTACCATGTACCTGACATTCATGGCATCTTTTTGCAAATTTCATAGCATCGTCAAACATGGTTGGCCAATAATAACCTAAATGCTTGAGTTGATAATGCAACTTGGGTCCGTGATTGGTGTGCGCCGCACACCCCAGAGTGAACCTCTCGTTAACGCTTCAATTATTTCGTTACCGGCAAAGGCGTAAGTAAGATACCATCATAGGAGCGCCGATAAAGAACATCATTTATGCATGTATAATTTAATGACCTCTTTCGAATCCTAGATCTTTCGCTAGAATCTAAGGGTAGATATCCATGAAGTAGGTAATCTAGAAAAGGTGTTCTCCAATCACCCATCTCGATTTCGCATGTTTCAATAGTCATGGCTGAAGTAGATGGTACGTGCCCTTCTTCAGCAAGTATGGGGAGAACTCTTCGTTCTTCCACATGAACATCCATATTTTGATGGGGATTTAGCGACATGCTAGCAGCCAAGCTTGCCAACGCATCCGCTTTCTCATTTTGACTTCTTCTCACATGCTGAATTTTCAGATTAGTAAATAAAGCCATTAATTCTTTTGCCTTATGAAAATATGGTAGAAGTCCTTCCTTCTTCACCATATACGTCCCCAATAATTGATTAATTATTAATTGGGAATCTCCATATACCGATAGTGTATTTAGGCCCATACCGTGAGCGATTTCGAGCCCGATGATTAAAGCCTCATATTTAGCAGTGTTATTTGAAACTGCTGAAGTTAGTGTGAAAGAATATGGGAGTATTGCTTCATCAGGTGTGACAAACACAACTCCTGCACCTACCGACACAACCCCTGTATCTATCTCAGGTTTTCGACAGGCGCCATCAAAATACATTTGCCACATAGGATTAACGGCCGTAGTGGTGAAGACCGCCTCATCGGCAACTCATCATCAATGGGGAAGTCATCGGGTATAGGATGTGCGGCTAGGAAATTAGCCAACCCTTGTCCTTTAATGGCTTTTTTGAGGTACAAACACAATATCAAATTGTGAAAGAATCATCGCCCATTTGGCCAATCTACGATAATGTCATTTTGCTCAAAATGTGACGAAGTGGGTCAGCTCTAGAGACAAGATGCACAAGGTATGTTCTAGCATGTAATGACGAAGCTTTTGGGCTGCAAATATAAGTGCTAGGCATATTTTTTCTATATCCGGGTAATTGCACTCTGCCCCCAGGTGCGGCTTAAATAATACAAGGAGACTTCTTTCCCTTCATCATTTTTCTGTGCCAAAAGAGCACCTAGGGAAGTTGGCATGGCTGCCGTATAGAGGATTAGTGGTCGCCCTTTAATTGGCGCACATTGGACAGGAGGATTTGTTAAATATCCTTTTATATCGTCGAATGCATTTTGACACGCTTGATCCCATTGAAATGGGACTCCTTTTTTTCATAAGCCGAGAAAAAAAGCTTGCATCTCCCCGACAAATTTGAAATGAACCTCCTAATGTAAGCCAAATGACCTTGGAGGCTTTTTAGTTCATGTAAGTTTGTTGGTTGAGGCATATCGACAATTGTCTTGATTTTGGTAGGGTCAATTTCAATACCATGCCTGGTGACTACAAAACCAAGGAATTTTCCTGAAGATACCCCGAAGGCACACTTCATAGGGTTCATTTTTAACTTATGCTTTCTAAGACGCTCAAACACCATTTCCAAGTGTTTTAAGTGATCTATCTCACGTCTAGATTTTACAACAATGTCATCTATATAGCACTCAACAATGTCGCATGCCAGTCCATCAAGGACAACCGTCATTGCGCTACCGATATGTGGCACCCACATTTTTTAATCCGAAGGGCATTACTTTATAACAATATATGCCTTTGGGAGTGCGAAAATGTTTGTTAACTCCTCATCTTCTCGGCGACATTTTTATTTGATTATAACCAGAAAAACCATCCATGAATGAAAATATTTCATACCCCATTGTGGCGTCAATAAGGATTTCGAGAGAGCGGAATTGGAAAGTCATCTTTTGGGCATGCTTTATTTAAATCTCTAAAATCAACACATACACGTATTTTCCCATTTTTCTTTTTCACGGGTACAATACTTGACACCCATTTGGGGTATTTTACTTCTCGAATGAAACCCGCAGCAATGAGCTTATCGACTTCCGCTTCTATTTGTGGAAGAAGCTCTGGACGATATACTCTTTTTCCTTGCTTCACCGGAGGAACATCCTTTTGGACTGCCAATTTATGTACAGCCACTGCCGGATCCAAACCAGGCATTTCTTCATAAGACCAAGCAAATATATCTCTATTTACGAGAAAGAAATTTGCGGTATTCTTCTTTACTTTCTTCGAGGAGACGTTTGCTAATAAAGACCGGGCGAGGATCATCATCCGTTCCAATATTTATTTCTTCCAACTCATCAATAGTCGGTTGATTTCCATCTTCCATTTGTGGAGACGCTTCGGTCGCATCAAGCGGTTCAGTGGAAGTCATATTAACTTCGTAGCCTAAACCATATTTTTCTTCTTTCAACACTTCATCTTGGTGTAAAGCGTTAAATTGGGCTTGGGACATCGGCTTTTCAAAAGGTGCGAGCTGCCCCGACCATCGCATAGAGAGGGACCGGTAGATACATCATATCCCATCTGTTGCATCATGTAAAGAACTTTGTTATCATATAAAGAGATGGGTATGTTTTATCATCTCTATTTAACAAAGTAACTTGCACAATCATTTTATTTTTATTGTTCTTTTCAAACTTGAGCTTGTTTTATTTTATATTGCACCAAAGGAGGTAAAGGAGTAGGAAATGAAGTACCTCTATTTTGAGAGGGCTTCTTATTTATGACACGGAATATTGGATCGCCCTTCTTCCTTTGGTTGCTTGGTATATACTTGATATTTCTTTTGACTAGACGAAGATTCACCATCTTCTATCTTTGGAATATTGTGTTCTAGCAATAATGCTGATTTTGGCTTCGAGACTTTTTCGACATGCTCAAAATAGAACTTTGCATCGGCATAGAAGGATTCTGCTATAGTGAACGGCTTTTTATCCGCGAAGATCCTTACTATATCCCCTGAAGCATCCTTATATTTGATGCATTGATGGAGGGTAGATGGAATTACTCTATTCTCGTGTAGCCATGGATGACCGATAAGAGCGTTATATGACGTGGCCGCATCAATGACATGAAACTTTACATATGTCATGAAATTTTTTAATTTCAGAATGAGGAATATAGTACCCAACGCTTCTTGTCCTGATTGGTTGAAGCCATGAATAACGACATTTGAGCGACATAAATCTCCTATTGAATACCCTATCTTTTTAAGAGTGCGAAGGGTATTAAGTTTATCGTTGAACCACCATCAATCATTATGCGATTAATAGGAAGGTCATCAATTTCTCCAAACATCGGGAGGGGCCTGTTATGCTTTTTATTTCCTAATAACAAGTCCTCATCATTGAAGGTAATACTCTGAGCTTGGGGTAGCTTTACTTCTGCTTGTAAAGCCTCAACCCTATAATCTTCAGGGAAGGAAAGTGTAGTAATGAATGCCTTTTTCGCAAGTCGAAGAGAGACACAAAGCATCATACACGTAAAAGCGTAGCTGGTATTTTCTTCAAGTGCGAGATTACATCATATTTGGCCAGACACATTAGGAGTATGGTCGAGTCTCATCATTCGAGTTACATTTGGGGAGGTTGTTGTTGAGGAGATGGTCTAGCTAATTGGCGACCTGATCTAAGCTTAACCTCATCAACTTCAGTGTCTCTTCATCGGGGAAGTGAAGAGACTCTTCATCATCCTCAAAAACTCCGATTGGGAAAGCATCATATCTTTTGGAGGAATCGCCCTCGCGCCTCGATATTTTTGGTAGGGGCGCGTGCCTTCACCGTCCTCCATCATTCGTTGGAGAGCAAGTCGCCTTGAGAGTTCTTTGGTGACGCTCTCCCGATCTTTGGGAACTTGATGGTCCGCATTTTGGGGAGTGGATCCACCGAAGGAAAGCCTTGCCTTCATCTTTGGCGCTTAGCTTGCTTTGTTGTGGATACCCCCGAGAAAGACATATTAACATACTTCGGGTTTTGATATCATAGAATAATTATAAGTTGGCCACATTTTTAGAGTTGCACAACTCACCGGATCACTTTGGATCTTTGGCGACATTTGACGTCCGCTACTTTCTTCCCACTCCTCATGCTTTTAAGCAGGTCATCATCTATGGTGCCATCATCTATAAGTTTTTGAATTATGTTCTTGACCACAAAGCAATCTTTGAGCGTGTGGCCTAAGATGCGATGATAGTGGCGTAAATTCGCTCATCAAATCTTGAAGCTTCTTGCCTTTTTGGTTTAGGGAGCTCAATAAGTTCCAGCTCTCGTAGACCCATGAAGAGATCTTCTACTTCTTCAACCGGAAAGGAGTATTTCGATTCGACGTTCACTAAGAGTTGGCCTCCCGGAAGGCGATGCACCCCCTTTATTTGGTAATCTCGTGGCATTGCCCCCCACTTTGAAATTTAAGGGAGCCGCCGTAGCCTCCATAGCCTGCATTGACTTTGGCTTGAAAGGCCCTTGCTTGTCACGTTGATTACCTTTGTCCAATGATTTAGTGAATGTCCTTGATGGACGAGACACATGGTGCATATAATTCTCTATGTTTGTAGCCTTGGAGGACAATTCTTCAAAAGTTATTGGTCTTACACCTTGCAAGTAGATGGCCATATCTGGGCTCAAGTTATTCATACACATTCTAACTGCCTCTGGCTCTGTGATTGGCTGTGGACAATGGAGACTCAAATTCCTCCATCTATTTATGAAGTCAGCAGCCTTCTCATTTGGCCTTTGCATGGTTTGTGTCAACTCAGTTCTCCCTACCGTCCTTTGAGTGCTATAAAAGCGCTCCGGAAAGCATCTTGCATCTGTTCCCAAAACGGGATGGAGCTAGGTGCTAACTTGCTGTACCATGTGAATGCTGGACCTGACAATGTCTGCACGAATTGGCGGAGAAGAAGAGCTCCATTATGTGCTGTATCTTGGCAAGCAGCAAGGAAATGAGCCACATGTTCATGTGGTGACCCCGTTCCATTGAATTTCTTTGGTTGTGGTTTGCCGATAATTGTTTGGGAAAGGAACCGTGTCCACTTCGGGGATATGGCTTCACATATCCCCGGACGCATGGAGTAATGTGTTTGCATGTATTGTGCCTTCACACCTTCAGAAATCATCCTTTGTATGTTCTCAAGGGTGATCTCTGGTGGAGGACGTGGCTGACCACTACCATGACTGGTTGAAGCATTTACATCATTTTCCCTATTTGCACCGTTGGCCATTTGCTCACGTAAAGTGGCCAATTCTTCCTCTTTTTGTTGCAATGCCGCCATCATTTGGTTTATCTGCTCTTCAACAGATTGACCTTGATTTGTGGCTAGAACTTGTTCCACATCATGTTCAGACTTGCTAGATGAAGATTGTAAATCACCATCACTTGAGGCTTGTGGATCTTCACCATTTGGTGGGATTGGATCGGATGAGCTTGCGGTATCCAATAATTCATTTTCAAAATTAGAATTATTGTTAAATAGGGGATTATAAGACCCAACATAAATCATATGATTTTTGTATTACCAGAATTTGTTAAGCTTCCGTTCTTGGACGATGGCCTCTTTGGATTTTGCTTGCGAGGCTTCTTCCTTTTGAAGTGTGTCGGCCGAAGAGGCATCACTGTGTGTCGCAGGGCCACTTCATCAACACTCACCGGCATTGAAGAGAGTACCTCAAAAACGGTTGCTCAAAGCCCTTTTATGAGGAGGCTGATAAGGTACCTTTGATGTATTTCTCATGCTTGGGACGGTTAGTTTCATTTCCTTTTGGGCACCACTAACATGGCTTGATGATGCACACCTTTGTACTTTACTAGACATGGAGTCTGTATGAATTGCCAACTCTCTTTGCTTTAAGCTAGCACGTGCCGCACGCACATTGGCGGCTTGTTTTGCGTATTTGCCATGCCTTGAATCCTTCCTTATAAATTCTGGTGTTCGAACAATTTTGCCAAAGCTTCAAAGACGTCGCATAATTTCTCCCCTCAATATTATCCGAGGATGCGGATGCTCCGGGCAATAAGGTTCTCGTGTCTTGACATATGGCTCTTTCCATAGAAGCTTGAAAGCTCGGTTCGCGGCATCTTGCGACTGCGATGCTCCCTGGTTTTCTTGATCCAAAATCGCATTGGCCACATAAGCACGTTGCGCATTAGTCAAGGAGTCAATTGAGTTGTTAAAATTTTCCCACGCTTGGTGGATGTTGTGCTTTGCTTTTCGGCGACGACGTTTTGGAGACGTCGAATCTTCTACCGACGGCCATGATGGCACTATTTCGATGATATAGGATCGGAAATTGTTGCATCCGGATCCACATGTCCTCTCCTTATATCATTAAGGAGAGATACACCCCTTGCCATCGAAGCTCATTTTTAGGTTGACCCCGCCGAATTATAGACCGCCGACGGGAGCAAACTCCATAGAGGTAGAGTCGGTAGGGATGAACTGGAGCATCGACCGAAGTCGGCTCTTTGCGGATGAATGGCTTTCAGTAGACGAAGAACTATTTTCAATTGCCACCACTTTTCCGTGGTCAGCAAGACTTGAATGGCTTATTCCTTCCACCGCTTCAACCCTCTCTTCAGGATCCATTCAATATCATCACTTATACTTGACATGGAAGCCATGGTTGCGTAACAAATGTTTATGGCGTCTTTTCTTGTCCTCGCTACCTTCTTTTTGGGAAGTAGCTTGACCCACAGCATGAGAAATAACCTCATTCCACATACGACTCTTCGCTTCATACTATTTGGGCAAGCAGGACAAATGTCAACCCTCTTTGTTCGTGGGTCCTCAATGAAGAACAAGCGTGCATGTTGATCTCTATTTTCTTCCTTGACGTCCATAACTTTGGTACTGGGATCAGGAGACTGTATAACATGAAGGTCACAGCCATACTCGTTCTGCAACATATTTCCAATCATGTATGGCACAACGACATCGGTGCACGCATACTTGATCCGACCGTCCGTGAAGTGCTCACCGTCCCCAAAGCTTATAACGCACCGGTACCTTTTCCGTCCCACAACCATACCTAGCAATACCGCGCAAGCAAGGGTTGCGAGGCTTGGCACATTATTCCACCTCTTGTCGGATATCACACAAACGGCACCATAGCCTTGTAGCTCCACCTTATTGGACAACTCGATCGATGACCTTCCCGCATAATCGATCAAGGTCATTGGCGATTGCAACGCCAACGAAGACATGGTTCTCGCCCACAAGGAAACTCTTGAGATCATCGGGGATGCTACCGGCGAGGCCAACCTTGAACGGGAGGCATTTCTTACCAACACATATTTGCATGAGAGCTATCTTCTTACGATCACACTCATACCGGTCGGTATCCAAACCGACAATGAGAGGTTTAGGATTCTCTCCGCGGATATCTTGCAAGAACCGCTTCACCGTTAAGGTTGAGGATGTGACTTGTGACCCGAACTTCATTCCCACCGATTTTGATCTTCTTCTCTTGATCTCGTAGACTCGGCAGGCTTGGACAATGAATTAGTTTACGTCATGGCAGCCTTTCCTTTGTTGCAAGGTTGCAGGTTTTGAGGTTGTCCCTGCGACACTATCCCTCTATTTGGAGATGGGAAAGGTGTCGTTGATGCAACATTTACTAGAGGTGCCCCTAATATACTTGGGGCAGGGTTTGGAGGGCTCAGCCCCTTCTCAACGAACAAAGGCAATTGGCATTGCCTCTTTTTCCTTCTTGATGGATGAAGAAGAAGATATCACCGAGGGCGTTGAATTGGTTGGTGACATCTTTCTCGACACGGATGGGCCACTCCCCAATGTGGTAGGGTGAAACGGCTTTTAAGTCATCTTGGAGCCACGGGGCTTGGCGCTCTTGGGCTTGAATGGACCAAAGTCAATTGGGTAAACAGTGGCCTTGCGCCACTTGGCGGCATCTTCATTGGAGGCCGCCATACTTGCTTTGACAGCAGCCCTCCTTGCCTGCCGCTTAGCAGAATTGGACAGGACAGGGGTAAACTCTTTTTTAGCTTTGGAGTTGACCTCTTTGCTCAGGGGTGACTACAGCCGGTGGCGCCGGCCGTGGTTTGGAGTGAACCAGCATTCTTGGAGATCTCAATGGGACCAATGGGAACATCGACCCACATGGAACCAAAGCGGAGGGTGACGAAGTCTTGAACACGCCCAGCCATACCTTCACATAAGAAAACCATTTATGAGTTTCCTTGAATGCAAACATTTATGTGCATGTAGTTTCATTTGATATTTTGCCATATGATGCAACCATGTTGGAACTCAAAGATGAGGGGAGAAGTATGTCCCACCGGGCGTGCGAGAATCGATGATTCGAAAACGGGCGGCTAATACCCGCCTCCACGTTCTGAGACAAATTTAGATTTAGTTGAAATTTAAATGGGACAAAAATAAAAGAACAGGTATTGCAAGTCCATACTTCCATAATTCTTATATTTGCATAAAAATTATGTTAATTACATCTCCGTAGAGAACACCCCGATTAAGAGTTCCAAAGATGAGTACATGAAAATAGATTACATCATATGGCTTCCTATTACAAACTACAAAAGAAAACAAAATCTTCAGCCTTGTAGTCGCGAGATGGATGGATGCATACACATGTCTTGCACATGATGATGGTCATTTCCTTTAATAATGACATTTCATTTGATATGAGTCAACATAGACTCCTCATATGATGGGTTGCTAGCTTGTCTAGCCTTTTTGGGAACCATGGTATGCACATATTTAATTCATGCACACTTTTAATGATTATTTGTTATTTATTTAGACCTTGGCATAGGCCATTTATTTGTTTATCTGCCCATGTACGCGTTGAGCTACATGTATTTCGACACATATGGATGTCGATAGAGAAAGATCGATGTATCTATATGGTAAATATTTATTTTGTGCATTTGATCATGTATGTATGCACGTGGTGTATTTGGCATTATAACAGGTCTCGATTATATGCAATCAAGTGTGTTTGGCTTATGACACAAAAAATCCATTTGGACTATATATGGGGAGGAATTTACTTTGCCGAGGCAGCACCTGACTTGACCGAGGCATAAATTGATTTATTTTATCAAGGTTATCACGAATTTCATCATGCATGCATGTCATTTTAGAAGGCCTGTGCCGAGCATAAATGGTGCTTTTGGGAATGGCTATTTGGTTTAGCCAAAATTCACCAATTGTTTATATGTTTAATTATTTTATTTTACTACGATGCCACAACTAATGAGCTAGCATTAGCGGCTATGGTGTGATGTCTGGTAGGAAACCAATTTTGTTTAATTCATTTTCAGCTTGACAGGTGAACGCCATCTCAATGCGTAAAGGAAATATTATTTTTATCATTTCATTTTAACTACCGGGGCTACTATCGGACAAGTACGTACGCCGTGCTGATTTTGACACGATGCCACATTGACTTTGTCTATGCAATGCAGGCAGTCAGGTCAGGCTGCCGTTCATGCAAAACCCGTTCATGCAAAACGTACATGGCAAAGCATCTGAGATTATGAACATGGAGATTATTTCAAACGCGTAGTTTGAGCTATGAAATATTTAATCATTATTTATCTTGGCTGATGTAAGCCATACGTACCTATGATGAATGCACGTGTATTTAGGCTTTGGGCATACAAAGTCTTCTGCAGATTAGACATGCAGCTGCCAGCTCACAGATTTCATGCAGAGGGGGCTAATATGCTAGCGACGCTCGTGACAAGTTTGCAGAATTTCCTATGTGCAGTACATGGCCATCTTTTCTTTGACATCATTTTAGATCCATGCATATATGACAGTTTCTTTAATTTGATGCGTGAACTTTCTTTACAACCGTGCCATACAGATTTTATATTTTTTTGTGGTGCATGATACGAGGAACAGACCAAATTTACCATGGCCAAGACACATGCAAACATGACGGTTACTTTCCCTGCCGAAACAACCTTGTGGCCATCGATCGGCACTCATCTATATATGCACATACATACGGTTATCTTTTTATATCAAACTACAGATGTATGACTGCAATATTTAGCTAACCAACTAAAGTCATGCATGGCTGTTCGTTTATGCAGTGTATGGTTACTATTTCTTTTGACAAAATTTCAGATGCAAGCATGCAAGGCAATTTCTTTAATTTAGCATGCAAGTTATTTTATTCTCTCTTATGCATGATATGAAGAACTGTCCGGCATTGCCGTGACCACAACATATGCAAATTTCTTGAGTATGGAGTCAAAATCACATCCACACGATTTTACCATGAATCATGAACCGGTGGAGCCAAAAGCGTCGTCCACCAATTTTACCAAGGCACTCATTTGTTGGCCTTTTACACCTTTTTGCATCGGGGCTTATAGCCCATACGACAGCGCAACCATGAACCATGGCAACCAACCTTTACCGAGGCACTCATCTTTTGGCCTTTTACACCTTCATCGGGGCTTGTAGCCCATGCGCATAGCGCAGCCATCATCGGCTCTTTTACCTTTCACCAGGACATATTGTCCATGACCGTAGCACCACCCTCACTGGCCCTTTGTACCAGGATGAAGGAAGATGCGAAGCTTGCTGCCGCCCGTCGGAGTTGTTGATGAAGATGTCGACGAAGTAGCCGAGACAGGGAGGGAGAAAATCAGACGGGCACTGCCATGGTGCACTGCTCACCTTCTCTGGAACTCCGGCCGGTGCAGCAACGGCGTCGTGGACTGATCTGCCCGCGCGGCAGCAGAGGCAGCCTCACAGCAGCAACCTCTCGGTGATCCTCCGGCGGCTTGTCGATCGATGCTTTGCAGCAGCCTTGCGGTTGTTTGTTTCTGGGATGCAAGGAGGCGGCGTGTGGTGGTTTTTGTTTTTGGCAGCACGGCAGCCTGGCGGCGATCTGGAATATGGAGCCGGGTAGCAGTCTGGCCGCGCTTTGATTTGGAGGCAGCTTGACGGCACTATTGAATGGGAAGCCGATATTTCGACCATCGCATGTAGCCTGCTATTTATAGAGCAAGCAGCATGCGGTTGCCAGGAGATTGCCGCTCTTCTCATTTGATTTCCCGGTCATTAGCACTCACGCAACAATTTGATTTGATTTGAATGCAAGGCGGGAGTAGTTACCCAGATCAAAATGGCGGGAGTAGTTACCGAGACTGACGGACGCTCCTCGTTTCAATTTGATTTCGTGCTTCCTACGGAAGCCGGCGGCCGGAGTTTAAATCTTTGCACGCGTTGGCAGGAGAGTAGAAGTTGCTTTCATCTGACTCTTTCGGCATGGTTAACACTGACTTGTGGGCCACTTCATATATATTTCCTTTGTTATTAACATCATAACTAATTTGATTATAGAAAATAGCTAGGCAGGTTGGTTTACATCCCAGCCAGCATGTGTGTATGTGCACGCATATCACATATACACCTGATGCCATGCACATGGTGGCGTTGCCAGCATAAGCGTGCATGCATATACATAACTCCACACGTGTATAGTAATGTATACACATATACATTTGGAAGCCCAATTTTTAATTCTAATCACATTCAATCATTGTGCTTTATTTATTTGTGAAGACCTGGACATGTTCATGCGTATATGCATATATATGTGTCCCCTCTTTCTTTCTTTTTGTTCCATCATTTTTCTTTTTCCTATATCACGTTTACATAAAACCTGATCATTCATATCACTTATTTAATATGATATATTTTACAATTTTTTGGATATGCCAAAATTGGTGTCAACAATCATCAGTCTGCGGTTGATACCGAGAATCATCAAAAACAGCCAATAATCAACAGATAATCTTGGAGAGGATTGAAGCTTTTGAGTCTCCAGTGCCGGAAACATTCTTGAAGCACACTGAAGCCAATAACAAGAAACATGATCATCAGCAAGACCAGTCGACGGTTGATACCGAGAAGCATCAAGAACCACCCAATAACGATGATAATTCTGGTGCTAATATTCATGTGCAGAAAATTGTGAAGAGTGCTCAAGTGGCTAGGACTAAAGTGTTGCCCTGTGCATGCTTGGTGGCGCGGGAGCTCCTTACCATCAAGGATGAAGCAGAGCGTTGGGGCCTCATCACCGATGTGTGGGCAGAGATGCTTTACTACGCCGCGCCTCGTTGTGGCTGCACTTTCCACTACGAGCATCTTAGCACCGGTGGGGAGTTTATCACCCACCTTCTTATTCTCATGAAATTTCTAGGCCCTTTTCTGCCTCCACCACCTGATACCTGAGCTTCATTGTATATATAGCCTTATATTAGGGGAAAATCCATGCTCAGCTTTTGTATAAATACAGTATGTAAGATTGTTTGTATCTTTCAGAACATATGAGCTCCAGGAACCAACGCCGGCTCTACAATTCCAAGGACCTATAGGCAAGCAAGAAGATAAGGGCCCCTTAAACTAGTCTATACTATTATATATATAAGTATGAATAACAGGTTCTTTGCGGTACACGTTTAGGCCATAAAACATAACAATAATGTAATAAAAAATTAAACAACAACGACCATTATAATTACCCCCAAATAAGATGTTTTTTTAGATAAAGGATGATTCATCCGGCCTCTAGGTCCGGAGACGTACACAGCCTAATTATTACAGAGGTTTTTAAAGTAGAGCAACAAATGCTCAAAGAAAGGAGCAACAACTGTTCGAGAATGTAAACAAAAACTAGCACAGTCTATGAAGGTGCTTCCAACCACCATTTGCCTGCTGTAGCAAGACCATCTCAATTTTGGTGCTCAACGATGATAGTAAATTCTTGTTTAAATCATTACGCTGCAGCTGTGCCTAGAAACGTAGCCAAATGTGTGCCTCTAAAAATAACTTGCAGAATAGAGTTATATTTGATTCTATTAAAACAAATATCATTGCGGGTATTCCAGATGGCCCAACAAAAGCAGTAACCCCAACCCAAATCAAACCTCTAATCTTAGAATTTTGATTAGAAATGTAGTGCCTTAGTTCATTAATAAAAACCGTCTATGGGCATTTCTTGATGCAAAATCTTTAATAACACTCTCGAGATCAATGTAATCCAAAATATCCTTCTTAATGGCACACATAGCTAACCCACTCAATCTTTCACATGAAGCCGCTCTTTCATCTTGGGTTATAGTGTACTAAATACTCATGTCATTTTGGGCCCCTCATTTCCATGGCCCCCGGCCGGCGCCCTGGCTGCCCAACCCCTAGAGCCGGCACTGCCAGGAACTAGTTCCGTGAGCCACTACATGTGATGTAATAAGGGTTTGTTTGGTTTATGTGTGAGTTGTGGAAAAGCTGCTGTGAGGTAGCTGTTTGGTGAAATAATTGTGAAACATGCCCCTCTATCTCTATTCTTACGTCTCCCTTGAAACAATTGTGATACATCACTTTATTTCCACTTATTTGGAAAAGCAGAAAGACAACAATTAGAAGTAGCTAGCAGAGTCTAATATATTGTGAAAATTGTACTACACAAGAGCAACAACTTGTGGAAAAGCGTCTTCAGGTTTCATCCATTTAGCTGGCATTTGCTTTTGGCTGCAGAAGCACTTTCCAGAAGCTAACACGGCCTAAGTTTTGAATTCCATCTTTTTTTTTTCGACGAATTCCATCTAATATGATAGAAGGAATATACATGTAACAATTGTGTCAGTTATGATCGAACAAGTTGAGAGACATCGTTCAGTTTTTTAGTGAACAGAGGCAAGCAGGATTCTTTTTTTGTGCAACGTTTTATGTAACCCTACTATCATGACAGTTTAATTTTTATTTGTTCCCTTTTCTGTTCTGGAGATTTGTGCTCCAACAATCGACATTTTTTTTAGATAATGCAAATTATATTTCCGGCTTCAGTCATCCAAGGATGCATCGGACCAACAAAAAAACAACCGAGAGACAGTGTTCTAGGTAAAACAAAGGTTACCCGAAAACACCGGTGCACTAAAAAAAAATAAAACAACTAAAACCCGTCCCACCATTGGAGACTCCGTAACTTTGTAACCTGGCAACAACATAAGGCCCCATAAACGTATGCGATGAACCGCCACCTTGATGCGGCATCACCGATATCCAAGGGATCTTCCACCAGCGACGTCTCCAACGAGAAAATGCCATCCAAAGACGCCATCACCGCCCACCCAACTGGTGTTGATTTTCACCCGTAGAGATCCACTTGAACAGACGGCGCCTCCAGCGAGGAAAGTGGCGCCCTCGGGCGTCACCGCCGTCGTAGATAGTGGCGGCCATTGCCATGTCCCCTGGGGCCATGCCGTTACGCCAACCGCCGGGCGACATGCACCATCGCTGAAAATCAGATCTGGAAAACAAAAGCCGACGCCCATCGCCATCCTCGCCGTCCATCTCCCGACTCCTCCGCCTTGACGAAACGCGTGGAAGCCACATGACCGGTCACCGGGTTGATCCCGATCTGGCCAACCAAAATGCTTCACCGTCGCCGCTGTCCGAAAACACCGCCACCATGGTCGACGTCTTTGCGACGCCCATTCACCGGGTCGCCGGATCAGCCCCCTTGCCGGGTTCTCCATCGACCCGGATATGGGCGGTCGACTGCGCCACCATGGGGTCGAACCAAACCGCTGCTCCGCCCATCGCCGTGTCGTCCGCATTGCCTCCAAATCACTTGTCTCCAAAGACCCCGCCCACGGACCTCCACCACCGCGCACCCCAAAAACGCATTGGCACGGCCACCAAAGACCCCGCCGCCGACCTCCACCATCTGCGCCCCCAAGCGCGGCGGCGGCGGCCACGAGATCGGGGGCGGGGCGTCACGGATCGGAGACCCGCCAACGTCGGCAAGCAAGGAGGTAGGGGCGGCGAGAACCGGGCCGCGAAGCAGCCCCCCCCCGCCGAAGCCCGCTTCGAGCCGCCGCACCGCCGCCGCCGCCTTGCCCGGGCCTGACGCGCCGCATAGCCGGGAGATCTCACCGCCGCACGCAATCCACGGGCCGCCATGAGGTGGAAACCTCGCTGCCGCCGCCCTTGGGGTCCGCCGCAGTTCCCGGGGCCCACCCTTCCGCAGCGGCAAGGTAGATGAGGGAGGAAGGAGAAGTGGTGGGTGGCGGCGCTAGGGTTCCCTGAGTCGCCTGCGGGGCGACGACGCGGGGACGGCTTCGATGAGTTACAAATACGATCAACCGTCAAGGGGCACAAAATCTTTTGCACCAATTCTCCAACAATCGACATGATGATTCATATTTGATGCCATCCTCCATGGTTTGATTTATTAAACTGCAGGTATCCATATTACTAGAAATATGGAAATTAAGCACAAGCACCACGTCGCTAGAAATATCAAGATTAGATTGGCCCTCGTTTTTTTTAAGCGCGTTTTTCATTAAGCAGACAAAGTGTTACAAACCATGGTCGATCCGGTAACACGATGATTACCGGGATCACCACCCCTACTTCTAAAGGATCTTACATGAGCGATTACATTGAAGCAAACTTGCTACATGAATGAAATAAAGAGACCAAGCCGTAACTAGCGGGCTATCGGGCCTCTTCTTGTTCAATCCCGTCCATGTTGAGTTCCATGGCCAAAAGATTGAACCCATCGCCATCTATCTAGCAGGGCTGGAAACAACTCTTATTTCTTTCGGTCATCTTACCCCTGAATGCGCCCACAAATTTCTGCACAATTTCTGAATCCATGACATCATCGTCGACCGATGGCCGGTACCACGCAACGGAGGCAGCGGAATGAGGAGCAACACTGGCGGCCAGGTGGCGTGTGTAAGGCAGTTGAAGCAAATGCCCGCAAGCTCCGGGGGACGGGGCGGTGGTGTTTTTTTTTTTTGGTGGTTTCTTGGATCACGTCGGCGACGACGGACTCTCAACAAGCTGGGATCCGTGGACATCGACATTGGGCCCCCGCGATGCTGCCCGGGCGTGCCAAGCACCGATGTTCGGCACCACGGGCCGCGGCGTTGGTGCACCGACTCTCACCGCCGGCTGTGGACCAAAGCGGCGCTGCACGGGCACACGCCGCGGCGCACAGCAGCGGAGTCCTCCAACCATCAGACACACTGGTCTTACGCTGACGCCTAGATTGGCCCTCATCAATGCCCGTTTGCAACTGCCCAATATATCACAAGGACTTTCTTTTTTTTTTTTCTAATAAATATTTTAATTATTTAATTGTTTCATACTTTAAAAAATCATCAAAAGCTATATAAATTCTTTGAGCTCTTACCTCCTACTGTTGGGAATACCATGACAAAAGGTCGTACCAAAAGGTCTCTAAGACTAAAGAGTTTTATAAGCCACCTTATCTTCTGGAGGACTAGCATGTCTGAGCAACCATTTTTATTAAGAAACAACGCAACACATTGCCCCTATAAAAGGCTCTCTGCACAAACGAATATGATGCACCGTGAACTGAAGGTTTGCCCCCGTGCGTCGTCCGGTTGGAAACTGGGATGACACAAGAAATTTCCAATCACGCGTCAAGCCACATCTCACTATAAGGGCGTCCACAATGGTTAGCTATTTGGCTATCTAGATGTGGCGTGGCAAGAAAAAAAGGAGAGAGAGTAGTTACTAGCTACATGCAAATAGCTAGACTATTTTACGTAGTCCAAAAACATGTGAGTTAAATAATTTAAAATAGTTTTTGTTATTGTTTCTCACCTCCACATCAGTGAGACTACGTAGCTAGTATTAACTATTACCATTGCGGACGCCCTAATGTAAGGGGCGGCCAGCACAGCCAATCGTCCTGCACATGGATCCAGCCATCTTGTGGGGCGACACAGAGTTCGTAGAGTTCGTCAAGGTGACCTACGTAGCCCTCGCCCTCCTGTTGGGCAGGATCTTCGCTCTTCGGTTTCTGGGAGCTGAGAACCGACAGAGGAAGATGGTGCCTGGATGCTGCCATCTGGTTACTCTTCCTTTTGCTCGCGGTCCTTCAGGTACCTACTCCCTCCGTCCCCCGAATAAACGTAGTTCACGCTTCCCGAGAAAAAACTGCCGGCAATTATATATTAAAATAGGATTAATATTTATATTACATAATTAGTATCATTGGAAAGATCTTTTGATCTAGTTTTTTTAACAAATTTATTTTAAGATTTAAATCTTTTACGTATTTTCTACAAATCGAATTAAAATTGTAGCACGAACATCCAAAACTGCGTTTAATTTGGGACGGAGGGAGTAGGTTGGCGCGAGCCGTGGCATCCTCGACATCGGTGCTGATGCTTGTGGCGGGCGCGTGCGTGCTGTGCCTACATGCTTCACTGACATAGCTTTTTAAAAAAATAAAGGACAGTAACTATCAGACATTACCTATCAACCAATAGACTCATGCCAATTATTACAAAAAAAAAAAAAAACTGCTCATAGGCAAGTAAAAAGAAGCAAAACATCCTGAGATGATATAAAGAGTCTTGACTAGGAAATGCAATAAATCCTGTTGAAAGCTATCCATTGGAGCCGAAGAAATACAAAGCAAATGACTCTAGATCATCACGCCGCTGCAACCTTGCCCACCGCGAGCCACTGTATTCCTCTCGAATTGAACCTGCAAAAATGATTTTGGTCTATATTTGTCAAATACCATCTCGCTTTTTGTTATCCAAACTGCCCAACAAAGAGCCCATGCTACTATTAATAATAATGCATTTTGTTTCTGGTTGCTCTTCTTTGACCACCTATTAAAATGGTCATCTATGTTCTGAGGAGGTATTAAACCGAAGGAGGTATTAAACCGAATAGTAAATGAACTGATCGCCACAAAAACTTGGCATAAAAACAGTCTAGGAAAAGGTGTTGGATAATTTTTGGATAGTGACAGAAACAATAGTTCGTGTCACCTTGCCACCTTAATTTGCCAAATATCTTGTGACACCCGTATTCCATTATTCATTAATGCAGCATACATGGATTTGACAGAGAAAATTCTGATGAATGTAATGCCCACACAAAACATCCCTTCCTTCATATAAATTCACATCCTGTAAAAGAAGCAACAATTTTGTGTCAATTCCTTAGATTCGTACCCACTAAATTATGATGAAATGAAATATTTAGAGGGAATGAGCTAAGGATTTGAGCCACAATATCTTGTTTTCTTCTTACTTATTGAACAATGATGGAAATCTATCTTTTAGTGGTTTATCTCCCAACCAAGTATCAAACCCTAATCTACATTACGACCTGTATTTCACTTGGAAGGAGCCAAAATCCATAAAGGTGTCTTTTACTTTCATCAACTTTTCCAAAAGTGAGAACCCTTTGGTTTTTTACACAACTTCCAAGCATCTAATCCTTAATGTATTTATTTCTCAAAAGTTCTTGCCACATGCCATCCTCATTTAGCAATTTGAAAAGCCATTTACTTAACAAATATTTGTTCTAAAAATCAAATTTTGAACGCCTATCCCTCCTTGAATTTTCGGTTGGCACAAGATTTCCCATCTGGCTAGTCTATATTTTTTTTTGTGTTGGTCATTTTGCCAATAGAATTTTGATCTAAAACAATTGATCTTTTCTAAAACCTCCCTTAGGATCTCAAAAAGACATCATAAACATCGGTAAGCTAGAAAGTACCAAGTTTATCGTAACCAACCGACCCCCAACGGAGAACATTTTACTTTTTCACCCGTTAAGTATCTTTTCAATTCTATTCTAAATCATGTGCCAACCTTTATTATTTAATTTCATAATATGCATTGGTAAACCCGGGTATCAGAATGGGTACTTCCCCACTTTGCATCCGAACAGATGTGAATAATACTCTTCATGATGGAAGTTTGTTTTGAGCCTGATCGTGTCATCACCATATTGAAGAATAGATGATCCATCTTGGATAAGATGAGGAATAACCCTTTCAACACGTCGTGCTTCTTGTTTGGAAGTAAGAACCTAGTTGGCATTAACCTTAATATTAACATTGCCTCCTTTGCGTAAACTTTTTCACCCATTTACACCAAGTTTGTGAGAAATCCTTTCATCCTTAATGTTTGTTGCAAAAACTCCATTTTCACTTGTCATATGCCTTTTCAAATTCTATTATGAAAATTACCCCATTCAATTTTTTTTTAGTGAAGTTCATGTATTGTCTCATGGAGTATTACCACACCCTCCATGATATTTCTTCTAGGAATAAAGGTTTTTTGAGTTGGTCTAATAACCTTACGGGCTTTGGTAGATAATCTATTAGTTGCTACCTTGGTGAAGATTTTAAAAGAGACATTCAACAAACATATTGGTGTGTATTGTTGAATCACACTTTCGCATTTGCCTGTTTAGGTAGCAAAATTATTGTTCTAAAGTTAAGACTATTTAAAAGGTAACGAACCCTGGCTGAAAATCCTTAAATAGAGCCATCGGATCATCTTTAACCAAAGGCCAAGACCTAATAAAACTATGGAGGAAAACCATCCGGTCCTAGAGCCTTATTATGTTCCATTTGGAAGATTGTGGTCCTCACTTCCTCTTCTATAAAATTAGTGGCTAAAAACTCATTTTGCAATAAAGAAACATGGGGAATGTCCACAATTTGTGATTCATCCATAGTGATGGAAGAATCCTCCTAAGGACCAAAAAGCGCTTTATAATAATTGGTAATATGTTGTTCAAGTTGAGCATCACCTCTTATTATCTCACTCCCATCTTCTAATTGGAAAATAGAAGTTTTCCTATGCCGACCATTTGCAATCGGATGAAAGTATTTACGTATTTGCATCATCCTCTAAAAAGATGTTTCACCGACGTAGTTGGTATGTGTTGTATCTTGAGCTCATGTGTCATGATATTCTGAATTTGGAGCCATATTATTGTACTAGATTAATAATTGGTAATATGTTGTCTAGATTTCGTTCCTCGCCTTCAAACCGGTGATTGGAGGCTCAAACGTGGTTGGATTGGCATCAAACTTGGTGAGCTCGTTCCTCACTTAGAATACTTTGATCTGTTCAGTTGGGTTGAAGATTGGTCGAGTAGAGCATCAGATTTAAGAAGGGTTTGGTTAGTTCATGTCATTGTAGTTTCAAGACGAGTCGTTTTGGGAGATGAATTGTTTGAGGGGTCAAACGATGTCCGATTGAGCTGAAATTTGGTGAGCGGTTAGGGGACTCATGGATCTACTTTCCTACCAACATTTGTGCACAAAGTGAAGTTGTAGTTTGTGAGATATTAACCGATTACCGTGGTGGGCCGAATCTATGACTTCTCTGTTTAGCCGTTGTTATTCCTCTTGTTAGAAGGTTGTGGTTGTTGCCAAGTTGTAATTTGATGAATTTGTTATTACCGTGTAATCCTTTAGATTCTCTAGAGAAGACTCCTTGTACCTATTATTAATTATAGTGGAAGTTTGGCTTGGAGTGAACCGGTTGGTCCCGTGGTTTTTACTCCTCACATTGAGGTGGTTTTCCATGTAAATCATTGTGTTTGTTGTGCATTGTGATTATTATCTGCAGTATCGGTGGTAGAAATCCTCACGATTCATCACAAGTTGAGGGATTAATTGTGCTTTGTTCATGCATCTTTGTCCCAACATAGAAATCAACATCGTTCATTTTGAATTAATTCTTACGTAGATAGGTTGCCTATTTCCTAACCAAGAACTCTTGTGCATCTTGAATCGCCTCTTTGCTTGACATTTTCGACCACGTTTTTTGAATCGGATCGTCTAACTTCACGCAGCGTGGGATATGCGCTATAGTCACGGCATCGGAGCCGTCGGCTCAAGATCCGACATAGGCAGCGATTTAGGCTCGTGTGCTGCCCGATCCGGCTACCGCCGACGCCTTCGCTACACAGGCCTGGCCCAAAACGACCATGCCGCTCCCTGTTTTGGCGCTAACGCTTCTTCCTTTTGGCGCGATCCTGTTTTTTCTTTCACGCGGTTGCAAGGCGGCGGCGCAAGGTGACGATGGTCGGCGATCAATCTCGAATCTCGATTGGTCGGGTGCACGCCGCAGAACATGCATGTTCGCAGTCCGTACTTCTCTATTTCGGGTGTTTAGATTGCATCAAACTTCTCTATTCACGGGTTTTAGATTGCATCGGTATTTCTCCTGATTTGGCTTTCATTCACTCCTAACTCACGGCCGTGTTGGTGTTGATTAAAGAAATCAACTTGTGTCCATCGATAAAGATTCGGGATATATGAGATGGACGAAAAGAGGTATGTAATCCATGCTTGTTTCTTGCTCCCGCCTCTATGCGTTCAGATACACTTTAGTTGACCAAATTAAATATTTATTTGCTTTAGGGATGTGCTTGTCTCTAGTTTCTTACCCCAAGTTGGCATGGAATTCAATAGTACAGATGAGGCTTGGATGTTTTGGGTTAGATATATATGGTGGTCAAATAGGTTTTGAGGTTCGAAAAAGATACTCAAACAAAATAAAATTGGATGGCAAGATTAGGTCTTGTAGATTTGTTTGTGCGAATGAGGGTCACAAACTGAAAGATAAAAGAGACTATTTAATAAAGTGCCCGAGAGCCGAAACTAGGACTGATTGTGAAGTTCGCATGGGTCTCATACTAGACCGAGAGAAGGGAAATTATAAAGTCACCGAGGTGATTTTGGAACACAATCACACCCTTCAGCTGCCACAAACTTCACATTTGTTAGTGTCCCAAAGAAAAATTTCAGAGCTACAAGGTTTGAAATTGACACGATCGATGATGCAAGAATAGGGCCCAAAGCTGCACATGAGTTAGCTTGTGTCCAAGTTGGTGGCTCAACACATCTTAGTTACACTCTTCAAGACCACAAGAATTATTTAAGGGCTAAGCGCCAACGTGAAATGGCATATGGTCAAGCTGGAAACATGCTTAGTTATTTTCAAGAAAAAATTGCCGAGAACCCGTCATTCCAATATGCGTTGCAAATGGACCTGGAAGAACAAATAGCTAACATTTTTTTGGGTTGATGCTAAAATGCTCACTGACTATGCATATTTTGGTGATGTTGTCGGTTTTGATACTATACGGAACAAACAAGGAGAGTATGCCTTTTGGAGTATTTCATGGGTTCAATCATTTTAGGCGCATCGTGGTTTTTGGTGTTGTTCTCATGTATGATGAGACATTTGAGTCCTTCAAATGGCTATTTAAGACCTTCCTAAAGGCACATAATGGCAAGCAACCAAAAACAATATATATTGATCAAGATGCAAAGAATGAGAAAGGCAGTTAAGGAGGTATTTTTAGAATCTTGACATGGTCTATGCGTTTTCACATTATGCGAACGTTGTTAGGCATCTTGTTTGAACGAGACGATGAAGAATCGATATACTCCTCCTCGAAAAGAAGGAATGAAGACAAGAAGGAAGAACCAATTATTCTAGCAGATTGTAGAGCATGCATGTATGACTATGAAGATGAACAAACATTTAAAGAAGCATTTAACATTATGAAGACAAAGGCCAACAAGGAAACTTGGTTGGATAGTATATATAAGTTCAGAGAACAATGGGTTGCGTGTTATGTGACTACTGTGTACACATTATGAATGAGGAGTACACAATTGAGTGAAAGTCTAAACAGTGAGTTAAAGCGACATTTCAAATCAGATTTTGATATCATTCGATTCCTTACGCATTTTGAAAGGGTTGTGGAAGACAAAAGAAATAATGAATTGCATGCTGAATTTGAATCAAGGAAAAAAAAAAAAATACCAAGGCTTAAAATGAGGACACCTAGGTTAGTCCAAGCTAGCAAGCTGTACACACCAATTGTTTTTGAAGCTTTCCAATGTGAATATGAAAGGTCCATGGCAACATTCACCAAACCATTGGAAGGAAAAAAAAGAATATCTTGTAGCAGTTGGGAGTCTTGATGATAAATTTTACCCTTGAGAAGGAGTACAAAGTTACCGGTGATCCCGCAAGACCAAACAAGCACATGCAACTGTGGGCGCTTCAATAGAATCGAATGTTGTGTGCTCATGCTCTAAAAGTTCTTGATTTGATGAATATCAAGTCAATCCGAGCAATATATACCGAACCGATGGACTCGAAAGCACGCAGTGGGATAGAACAAGAAAACCAAGGACAAAAGATAATAGAGGATCCAAAATTAGCTGCTAAGAATTGCTACAAAGATATGACTTGCAAATTCCTCAATTTGGCACGGCGAGCTGTGAGTCATCCACGGTGCATCCAAGTAGTCCACGAGGCACTTGACATGGTTAGCAAGCAAGTCGAAGAAAAAAAATCGCTAGTTTTCCTACTGTAGTGAATCAATCAATGTTTCCACAAATGATTCGCCCCAATTGATTTGCTCAGTACAAAGAAGCCTAAAAAGAAAAAAGGACGTCGAAACTAAAACCTCAAAGCGCAAAAAAGCTTGGCTTGAAAAGTTTCACAAGGTTCCAAAGAAGGGAGGTAAGAAAAAGGAAAATGGTTCAAAGGTATGTGATGAACCAAAATATGGTTGATGCTTTTTTTACTGCGTTCATGGGATCATGCTCAATTTTAATTCTTTTATTTGAAGGAACAAGAAACTATAAAGAAGGGAGGTAAGAAAAAGCAAAAGAAACAGTTGTACAAGAAGCAACAGCAGTACAGGACACTGCAGCCGCAGTGCAAAATATTGATCCAACTACCTCTATGACTGTGGAATATCTGCAGTAACAATCACAAGTAACAATCTCGCTAGCTGCAATATCTGCAGTTTTAGAGCATCAGAAATGCAATCTCTGAACAGGTGTCGTGCAAGCATACAACGAACAACTTCCAGGATAGCTACACGCCTACGCTACTATGCTCGGCAAGGGATGGCGACGGCGCGACGCTCGGCGAGGATGACCACTCTGCGAGGACGGCTGGGCGGCGAGGATGCTGACCAAGTGGCGCTCGGCAAGGACGGCGCGGCGCACGGCGGCGATGGCGGGACGCTTGGTGAGGACGACGCGGCGCACGGCGGGGACTTCCCTCTGCGTGGAAGGCTGAGGACAGCTGCTCGGCGAGGACGGCGACGGAGGAGGCGGGGACAGCGTGGTGGCGCTCGGAGAGGAGGACGACGGCACGACGCACTTCAGCCGCGAAGACGGCAGCGTCGATTTGGTCTGACTTCCATGGGAGCTCTTGGCAACGACAATAGTGTGTGGGCTTGATGGGCCTTGGCGTTGTGCCGCCCATGTCATTTTTGCAAACCTGCCGCCGGATGCAGAGCTGACGGCTCAGATGCCGTGACTGCAGCAGACAGTCACGCTCGTGAAGTTAGATGATCCGATTCCCGTTTTCGCTAGCCTAGTACTTTTCGTCTGGTTTGAACTTTGACCCCACTCAACTTTGCCAAGAAAGAAAGTTCAGTAGATAGCGATTAGCATCACAAAGAGGAACGCATTCTCATCTATTCTCTACAAAAGACCTTCACCAGAAGCTCCGAATGCTAAGTGTTTGCAGTACCTGAGAGACCGCGGGTTGGCAACCAAACTGAGTCCAGAGTTTTACAATGCAAAGGAAAGAAGGACGAGCCAAAGTATCCTTTCGAGGACTTGTCAAGAGCAAGCATTTTTACGTGTTAAAGAAACAAGGTGATCGCTTCCATGCACACGTTGGTCTGGTAGAGAGAACCATTCATATGGTTTGGCCCCGGCCCGCCGTACGTGGGGGTTGGGATATCACAAATAAATTTTCGGCCAACCGAGCGTTCCATCGGGGTTGGGATCGATGCCACATCGCTATCATCGTCAATGTGGACCTATAAAAAGACTGGTCGCCGTCTCCCAGCTAGTCCTCCATACCGATTACCGACGACCCACACCACAGCAGTCACCACCGCGTGCATGCAGACTGCAGACTTTTAAAGGTGTTGAAAGGTTCCAAGCTTACTTGTATTGCAACGAAACTTCGTCCCTGCAAGGCTGCAGATGGCAATTTGCTTTGAATTCGTGTTGTCATGCATGATGCTGATGGTATACGATATTCCTGCTTGAACTAGTGTATAAAGTATAAACTGGGAAGCAGCGAGCAGCAGGCTCCAATGCACTCCAAGACACAGGCGGGATGACGATGGCTAATGGCATACGAGCCGTCGCGAGCTCGCACTTTGGTGCGCCCGTCGCGCTAGACCCACTGCTCCCGCGGCAGCAACCACAGCAGCAGCCGCGCGAGCCTGGCGATGGGCAGCAGCCGGTGGACGCCGGCGGCGGCGACGGCGGTTTCCGGTGGCTGCCGACTGCGGAGTTCGCGAACCTGACGTTCATCTTCGGGCTGTCGCTGCACCGGTGCTGGCCGGACCCCGGCGACGTCGCGTTTGTCCTCTCTTCATACTTGGGCCTCGTCCTGCTTTTCTGGGTCCACCGGCGGTACGAGCGCGCCGAGCCCGGGTCGTCGCTCAGGGGTGGCTGAAGCTGCCGGTGTGGCTGCTCACGTCCGCGATCACGCTAGTCTCCTCGTACGAGCTGTCTGCTATGATCCCGACTGCTGTCGCGGCGGTTGTCTGGGTTATAGCTCTGGTCACCATCTGCGGTGGATTCCTCTCTTTCTTCTGCTTTCCGATGAAGACGTGAGCCATCGTCGGGGATCCCCAGCGCGCGAACCATCTCCCCCTTCGTCCGCCCGTCCGTCATCCACAAGCTTTGAAACAGTACACCACTCCCAACATTGTTTTAGATTTTATTCCAGTCATGTCTTGCCAAATTTTATTCCGGTCATTTCTCATACTAGCAAACATCGATCCATCTTCCAAAAGTTATAAGATTCATTGCTAACTTTAAAAATAGTTATAAGCTTATTATCAGCAAGACCAAAAAGACTTGGATAGATGTCACATATGGGTTCACTATATAACCAACCATGGGTCTGACCATAATCTAGTCAGATCCCCTTTGTTTGTGGTGACCCCTCTCCCCTGTAAATATATTTCTATGAGTTTCACCAAATCATCCCACATAGGAGAGTCATTTAGCCTATGTCCAATTTCATGAATGGATTTAGTTTTTAAGTACTTATATTGTACAATTGTTTGTAAGCCTTCTTCTTTCTCTAACTTCCATCACCACTTGCAAATCAAGTTAATGTTCATTTTTCTCAAGTCTTTGATACCTAAACCTCCTTTATTTTTACTCTTACAGATAATTTGTAACTTAATCAAATGATATTTCTTTTTCAGACTTTCCCCTACCAGAAAAAAAAAATTCTTCTTTGTTATCCATTTTTGCAATAGTTCCTTTTGGTACAAGGTAAACTGATATGTGGTAGATAGGGGTGTTGTTTAAACTGGATCCAATCAGTACAGTTTTACCTACCATAGAAAGGAGACCTCGTTTCCATATATCTATTTTTTTTACATCTTTTTTTCTATGAAAGGAAGCCAATCTTTAATTTTCAATCTGCCAACTAAAAGGCACCCTAAGATACTTAATACAAAACACCCCTACTAGACAATTAAAAATCTCAGCATATCTTATTCCTCAATCCTCCTCATCATTTATCATATAAATCTCACTGTTATTACAATTTATTTTCACAAACAAACATCTCAAACAAATAGAGCAACATTTTCATATTTATGGCCTGTTCAATTCCATGTTTGAGGGAAACGATTGTGTCATCGGCGTATTGTAAAAAACTATGCCCTTAGGTATAATGTGATTGATTAGGACAGAAATCAACTATTTATCTTGTGCTTTATGAACCATTCTTGTCAAGCAGTTAGGTACAAGGTTGAATAATATGTGAGATAAAGGGTCACCTTGCCTAACTCCTTTAAAAAGCTTTTTATGCAGGGGGCAATTTTATTGTTAATCTTGACACTAATTGTCCTAGAAACAACTTGCTTGATCCATTTAATTACACCATTTTTCCTAAAAAAACTCTTTTTTTTGAAGACAAAAAAAAAAAAAGTAGTTTCCAATTTACCTTATCATAGGCTTTTAAAGTCTAGTTTTAGCACAACCCCCAATTTCCTTCCTCCTCTTTGTTTTATGTAGTATTTCAAGCAAATAAGCAATTCCAAAGGTAATATTTCTATTCTTCATAAAAAGCAATTTGAGTTTGTGAATGATTTTACCCACAACAACCTCCAATCTAATAGTCAAGGTCTTAATTACCAATTTGTATAAACAGTTCAACATATTGGTCTATTTTTTTGGATTTTTGATGCATCAACAAGCTTTGGCAACAAAGTAATGATTCCATAGTTGAGTCTAATATCAACATTATGCTCAAAAAGATCATTAAACATGTACATAATATCAACTTTCACAATCTCCCTACAGGATTTAAAAAACTTGATTCATGACTCTATCAAAGGGTCTAAGCATATTTATTATACTTTGCTGATATGGCAGTATATTTATGAAAAAGAGGGAGAAAAAACTTGTTTTTGAATGGCGGGTACTTTCATGATTCTGACTTCCTGCACGCCACGAGGAAGAAGCGCTCAAGCCATACGTGGCCGTCTATTTTGGATGTGTTGTGGAGGGTGGTGAACAATTTCCTCCCGGCTAAGGAGGTATTGAATCAAAGACATACGGATCCAGTGGCTAATTGTTACATATGGGAGAAGAGGAGTCTGTTAAGCATGTGTTGCTTGAGTGCACAGTGGCGAAACTTTTCTGGAATCATACGAAGGTACTGTCAGGTATCAAAATATCACCCCTGCATCCTCTAACTTGGGCTCATGATCTGCTTGATCCCAATCTAATCCCTCGTAGAGATGCAGCAGTGATTTATGTGGTGCGTCTCTTGTGTGGATGACAAGGAATGGCAGACACGATGATCGTGAACCGGTGCCAGGGAGACTTACTACAGTTCAGTGGGTGTTTGATACAGCCTTTGACCTCTGGCGAATGGCACACCCGGAAAGAGAGAACCAATTTAGATACACTGAAGCGCTGGCAGAAGCCGGCGCCCGGCTGGACTAAGTGCAATGTAGATGCGTCTTTCCGTGATCGTAGCCGCTCAGCATCAACAGGTGTTATCCTCCGAGATTCAGATGGTAGGACATGTGGAGGCACAGCAAAATGTGAATGCTGTATGAGTGCGCTGGCGGCTTAAGCACAGGCATGTTGCGACGGTCTGCAGCTCGTGGAAAGAACGAAGCATTCGGCGAATTTGCTTGGAGACTGGTTGTCAGGTACTTGTCAACATGTGGGTTAATCGTTCACTTCAAAACACGGAGATTTCGCCTCTCGTCGACCAGCTGGAAAGGTCTTAGCAGGAGCTTTGATAGCTTTAGCCTTTGCTTCATTAGTGTACTTGTAATACGTAGCCCATGGATGTGCTCGGCTGGTGTCCCGTAATTCTCACGGTGTTGGAGTGGCCTATAACCCCACCTGGTCTTTCAAACATCATAAACCGTCGTTATTGTAATCATTATCATAATTAATGAAGCCCCGGTTTCACTAAAAAACTAAGATTTGATTATGTATTTTTTTTAGAAAAAGAGATTTGATTATGTATGCATAAAGCGTCCTACTTACTCATTTCACAAATCATAGAAATTTAAAGAATTGTAAGCCGAGTATTTGAAAGACGTAATATTGTGCGAGTGCTAATTATGCATACAGTTGAAAGAGTGAGATTTTACTGTGCTTGGAAAACGTTAGAGCCATCCATTTGGATAGATCAGACCACTGTAAAATAAGGAGACACAATAAATTAGAAGGGTAGGACAGTAATTTCTGCACCTTATTATTCTCCAATAGTCGAGCACGGTTCACGGGCAAGCTCTCTTTGCGCGCTGTGTGACTGTGCCATGCAGCCAGAAGGACCTCGAGAAGAGTTGCTGCTATTTTTCAAAAAAAAAAAAGAGTTGCTGCTACAGCAACCCAAAAAGAGTTACAATTTTCCGTCACATCAAATCTCTTAACGTATTTTTGGAGCAATAAATGTAGATAAATAAAAAACTGATTGTACAGTTTGGTTGAAAAGTCGCGATACAAATCTTTTAAGCCTAGTTAGTCCATAATTAGATAATAATTATCAAATAAAACCGAAAAGTGTTACGATGAAATTTCAACCCAATATAATTCACCAACTAAACACAACCTAAGATTGGTGCCGCCAGCCCATGGTCAAGCAGGGTGTAGCCGCCCACCAGGACATCGCCAAAATGGGACATGGATTGGGTGAAAGCCGGCACCGGGATGTCGGCGAAACATGGCAGAGTAGGGGTCCGTGAACCCGCTGCCGACGAGGCGCTCGCCATGCCATGGAGGGAGAGACATGCGCTGTTACGTCAAGAAGTTGTAACTGGAGCCGTGTAGCTAGTTGCTAGCTGTTGATGTGCTTGACATGTGCCTCTTGAAATGTGAATCTAGTTTTTGCTCGACTTCAATTGTAGTAGTGCCGTTGATTTGTGAACCAGTGAGAGGGGTGCCGATAGCATACAGCGCATGAGCACCACTGGACGGTAGGAGCCAGAGAGGAGTTCCGGTGACGAACGCCACAATGGATACGCGGCAGCTCCGAGATCGACATTGTCCCGGCTTTATCACTTCGCCTCCGGCGCGTTCGGCAGACCGGTAGGGCCCTCCCAGCTTTCCTTCACAACGTTACTGTGGCGGAACGAGGTCCTCTGAAGTCGTACGGCGCGACTTCCCTCTCCAGTCAGCTCATCCGCGTCGTCCACTTTGTATCCAACGGTGACTCCGTGCAAACACCAGAAACATCAGGCCAAGTGACGGCCCATACAAGCCCAGTCCTAACTGAACTTTGCAGCGTGGGGGGTCTGCTTCCATCGATGGAGCCTGAAACTTCCAGCGCCGGTGAGACGAGTAGGGGTTCCGAGTAGGGAGGGGATGGACGGCGACCTCGACAACGCGTGGGAGGACGCCACCGTGACGCTGGGTGGCGGCTCCTACCATGACAACGCGTTGCCGACGGCGTCCAGGCCGTTGCATGACGAGCCGTAGGCGAGCAAGGTGCAGGGTAGGTGATGCTAGCTGTCTCCGATCTTGCTTATGTCTGGCGCGTTGAGGTTGACGAAGCACCACTGGCAGGCTGGCAGGGCAGGTACTGAACGCCCCTTGCCGTCCCGAGCGCCATGTTCTGGCTTTGCCGTCGTAGCGCATGATGCCCCAGTGGCGCTCTAAGTTGCAGGTGGCCAACGGCGAGAGGCTAAGGCGCTCATGCAGCTCATCGGCATCCTCCTTTTCCATGTCTAACAGCAGCTTCAATTTCGTCGTGTAGCGCCGCCGACGGGAATCGTCTGGCGTGCACACGACGCGCCCTGCATGCCGCGTCGCCAGAGTCCGCCCTCCATGTTTGCACGAGTGCCCGATGTTTGAGAGGAGCGAGACGGAGGAGAATGGGAGAGAAGAATGAGCTGGAGGGAGCGCCGGCGTGAACCGGAGCACGGCCTCCGGAGCGCGACTCGCTGGGGCACCGCCAGCCGGGGCGAGGCCGTTGCGGAGAAGACGGCTGGGGCACTGGATCGCCGGGGCGACGCCGGGGAGCTGGCTTGCAGACCGCCGGGGCGAGGTAGGTAGGATGGCGGCAGCCGTTCGGTGAAGCGACGGCAGCCATGGAGCAGAGTCACGGACGTTGTGGGCTTGAATGGGCCAAGTACAAGCCTGGTTTGTTTACGGGTGTTTTGGTTTCACGGTTGGATCAAAATCGAACGGTCGAGATCGTGACTGGAGAGAGCAGTCGTTCCGTACGACTTTAGAGGATCTCGTTCCACTGTGGCGGCCGTCCTTCTACGCCCCTCTCTGCAAGGTGGGCAGACCTGTTCTTCTTCACGGCTCAGCGTGCTGCTGCTGCTGGAGAGATACAGAACTCTGCAGAGAGAATCCCCTTCGATGCGGCGATCATTCGAGCAGCGAGCCCCGTCGGTAGAATTGGGTTAGGAAGTTGAGATTATGTGCAGGAGAGGAAAAATACTAAACTTACCTTAAACATAATTAATTATTTCTTAATTAACAACTGGGTAAATAATTTCCAAGAGAGGAATCAGGGTTCCTCCCAAGCACCGTAATAAAAGAAAAATATAATTTTGATGATTTGAACAACAAGTAGGATTAAAAAATATAGCTTTTATAAGTAGAACACTATCAAAATCTTGAATTGCCTTGGCGGCCGGGTATTTCCTTGGGTCAAAAATCAAACCGTCAAGGAAAGAGTAGTTTACTTGGCGGTCCTACGGAAACATATATTTCCTGGCCGTTTATGTAAACTGCCAAGAAATATGTGTGTTTCCTGGCGGTTTTTGAACCACCGCTAAGGAAATGATTGTTCTTAACCGAAAAAACCATTTTCTTAGGTGTTATTCGAAAACCGTCAAGTAAATCATCATTTAGTTGAGGGTTATTGATTTTTTTTTTTTCTTGGAGGTCGGCACCCAAGGAAATGCTTATGAGTATTTTGGTGTCCTTAGCTGAAAAAAAAAACAATAATATCTTAAAGATGTCTAGAAATCCCAAATTTCGGCATGAGATCATAACATGGCTATATTATTTGGCCATAATTTTTTCAAATCATATTAACAATGTATAGTGCCACTTTGCTTAAAAAGTTTTCACAACTCCATACATCTCTCATATAGTTACATAAAAAACTATGTGAGTGATATATCTATTTGGTAACAATGTATAATTACATTTTGTTTAAATCATTTGATATTTTTTTAATACAAAGATTATACATCCAAATCATGTTGTCATGCAAGTTTGTAGAATTTTCTAACAAAGTTTTGATATTATTATATATTATCTTATGATAGTTTGGAGATAAAACTATGAATCTTCTTTAGCAAATAAACAATTTTTTTGGTGTAACTCAATATATTGGCTTAAATGAAATGTATGATCCAAAATAAAATTTTATGAATTTTTTGGAATCTAACTATAGAGGTACATCCAAATTTTATCTATTTGTTCGATAATAGGAAAAACAAATAATAAATTATCATTATAGACATTATAAAAGACAAAACAATTTTATATTTGACTCATTAGTAGTGGGGTCCATCTCAACCCATATTACAGCGGACTCACTTTCACAGTTGGATCAACATGCAATGGCCGATCGCCCCCCAAACCCTAGTTCTGTCACCCTCACCTCACCTTAATGAACCTTAAAGATAATTAATGTCATAAGTTCATGGTGCCAAGAAGGATACGAGAAATGGATACGCGAGATACAGATCGATACTTAACGTGACCGGGTATGCTTGTTGATATAGCTAAGGAATAAATGGATGACTTTAGATTCAGGTCTTAACACTGGTGTAGTGGCGCCAGCGGTGCTGGCTCAGCCGGCATATTTTAACCAAAAATCCGAACCGAAACTGAACTGAAGTATTGTTTTTTTTTGTTTCGGTTTTTGTTTTTTGATCTTCGGTTGTCGGCTCGGTGCTCGGTTCTGCCTCCAACCTGAACCGAACAACCGCAAAGCCGAGCAAGCTAGTATCCTCCGTCCAGACTCGTCTGTCCACACACATGTGTTCCTTACCAGTTCCCCGTGGCCCAACAGAACCCAGTAGGCAACTAAAGTCCACCACCACGGTACCACCGCGTACTCGTTCACCGCGTTCAACCTGACCATAACCACTTGTAGGATGCGGCGGCTGCTGTGCCGCGGTGGGCGCACCGCTAGAGGTGAGCGGCAAGATTGGCGGAAGGGCCACGCCGCGCATGGCGAGCCGCGAGCCTCTCTCCCTCAGCATCTCTTCCCATCTCTGACCTCTCTGACTCTCATGGCAGCGCGGCTGTGCGTGGCGGCCTCGGCGGCGAGCGCGGCCGACGTCACATGCACATGGGGCCGAGCTGTGGGCGGCGTTGCGGCAAGTCGTTCCCCAGTACCAACCCACCGTTGGCGATGAGACGGAGGTACCAGGCAGAACACCACACAAATCGGTTGATACCGAACACCGAACTAATAAAACCGAAACCGAATTGTCAGTTCTTTTTCTTTGAAACCGATCGACCGTGACCTTTGCTGAAACCGAAGTTCTCCTCAACCGAATAAGCGAACCGAAATGTCGGGTGAAACCGATTGCTGGATTGTCCTCCCAGTTCGAGTAGGCCATGCCGGTGGACCATCCGGGTCTCGCCGAATTAATTTACCATACTGGCCAGTGGCCAGCCACCAATGTCGTATTTCAAGGAACAAGGGGCGTGGACAGAGAGTATGTATGCGCGTGTGTGAACGCTGTTGACGCCACGTCGCCAACTTGCCGCTGGGCCACCCTCTGCTAGTATGCTTGGGTCACCCCGCGCGCATAGACCTGGACTCCTGCGGATATGCAAAACTTGCAAGTAGTACTCTACTGGTTATTTTCTGGGACGTCGGAGATGGGGTGGGGACGACGACATCGGGTTCACATGCGTAAGTTAAAGCGTGTTAGTTGAGAACACCGAATTAGGCCTAATCTTTTAATACGAAAAAGAAAGTTCGGTAGACCGGTTCACATGCAGAAGCCAATGGGGCTGCGCACAAGAACGAAGTTTCTGCGATGACGCGTCGAATCACATCACATTTGCTCAGTCAGTCGCAGGTAGCCTAGCGGTTTCCGCACTCCAAAGCGACAAAGGGCGACAACCCCACCAGCTACCGGCCGGAGACTTGACTTCTACAATTGTGTTCCTTCTAAGAAATTGCACTTCACTCCACAAACGTACGAAAGGTTTTGCTGTCGTCACTTATTTTCTTGCCGTGTCCATTTCTTGCCGTGTCCGTTGCTGTGCTGGACGGCATGACGCCTATATAAAATGCCCGTAACCCATCCGACCACAAGCAAGCAGGCCATGCACACATCCAAGGTAACACTAGCCATGCCTAATGGCGAACGCGCCCGCAGGGACGCCACCCGTCGCGCGAGAACCGCTGCTGCAGCAGCAGCACGAGCCGCCGCCACGCGAGGCCGGCGATGGGCAGCAGCCAGTGGACGCCGGCGGCGGTGGCGGCGGCAGCTTCCCGTGGCTACCGATCGCGTGTTTCTTATACCTGACGTTCAGCTCCGGAATGGCACTGCACCGGTGCTGGCCGGACCGCGGCGACGTGGCGTTCGTCGTCTCTGCATACTTGGACCTGCTCCTCCTCTTCTGGTGCCTCCGGCGGTACGAGCGCGCCGAGCCTGGGTCGTCAGTCAGAGAGTGGCTGAAGCTGGCGGTGTGGCTGCTCACGTCCGCGCTGACGCTCCTCTTCGCGTATAAGGTGGCCGCCGTCATGCCGGCGGCCGTCGCGGCGCTCGTCTGGGTCATGGGCCTCGCCACCATCTCCGGTGGGTTCTTAGCTTTCTTCTGTTTTCAGAAGAAGACGTGAGCCGTCGGGGATCCCCACGACACGACTTCCCCATTGTTCCGTCCATCCATAACTGTGGCAGGCGGAAACAAGCAAAAGCCAGGCACTCGTGCGCACTGCACGCGTTGGCACCGGCCGGCAAGGACCAAGGATCGATACACGCTAGTGGACGCGGGCACCACAACGACAGTTCAGTTGGTTGCTCGCGGCCAGGCAGGCTGAATCGCTGCTGCCTGGCCAGCGAGTTAGCTCGCAGGCTCACGCTCTCCCATCCCCTGCTTTGGTTGCGCTCTGGGCCTCTGGCTCTCGAGCTCGTCGTCCTCTGCTCCTCGCACTCTCGCGTTCGTTCTGCAACTCGCAAGCTTTTTCTCTCCCGGCCTCGCTGGCCGGGCCGCCGTCTCTCCTTGGCTCTCTGAAGTAATCTCAATTCTCAACGCTGTCGTCGCTGCAATCGAAGCTAGGCCTGCTGAACGGCCGCACGGCGAGCGCCTGGACCCGGGCCGGCGGTGTCATCTCTCCTGTGAAGCACACGCAGGCGCAATTGACCTCACCGGTGCTCCTGATTCCGGCGATGTCTGACGGCTCCAGCTCGCGTCTTTCGGTCTCCTCAGTCCTCCATCGGGCCCGATGCAACGAAATCTTGCAAGTTGGCTCTCATTTCCCCGACCCGTGGCCGTGGATACCCCAAGTCTGTGGCCTGGAGGTCTCATTTTCGCCGAGACGACGGACAGCGCACGCGCACGGCGCATCATTTGCACCGCGCGGCACTCCCGGTTCCACTTGGCACACCTCCTGTCAGGACTCGGGACGACGTACGTCTGTGGCAAGGTCGTTTTGGTAAGATCACTCTCATCTCATCTCATCTCATCTCATCTCATCTCTGTGGAACATAATTCAGGAAAGAAAAAAAAATACTCGACCTCCCGGCAGTACTAGTAGCGTCTTCGGTTGAGCTTCCATTTTAATAAATATAGAGAAATGATCAATGTACAGTTATGTGATTAGTGCAGTGGTCATGTATAGCGAAAGTTTAAGTTGCCTTTATATGTGTAGTATGTTGTTCGGGATTATTAGTTAAATAAATGATCAGTTAGGCTCTTTCTTTCGGACTTGTAACCATCTGTCCGGACTCCTGTGTACGTATATGTACTGTACAATGGAAAACACAATAGAATACACACAATTTATTTGCATCCACTCGTTGTTTCTCGCGCTCTAATTGTAACAGATATATCGGTGTTTCCAAAAAGTGTAACGGTACAAAATATGAAGGGTTTACAGTCGAGGAAACGTGCTTTCACTTGTTTTTTCAGAGTCAGTTGACTAATGACTGCTGGAACTATCTGTCAGTTCAGTGGAACCTCAACATTGCCCCCTCGACATGATCATTTAAAGTAGAAGCTCATTCATTGGCCCTATATTTAGGGAAATAATTATCTCTGCATGTTGGGTTATTTGGAAAATGAAAAATAGCAGCATCTTCGATAATGTAAGGAAAAGCCTTAATCTTTGGAAAATAATGTTCAAAGACGAGCTTGGACTAGTGTGCACTAAAGCCAAGCCATCAAAATGCACCACCATTAGTGCCTGCAGAGATACCCTTATGTAATTTTAGCTTTCTTTTTGCTTTCAGCCTAGAAGCTCTATAATCTACTACTCTTATAAGAACAAACCCTACTAAGCTATTTCTCTACAATTTCATAAAGCCATGTCATCAGCAGGGCCTCACAAGTACCAGGAGCTATGATTCACCTTCAAGTCACGTAGTAGAGCGTCTCCTCCCATAGCATTCACAGCCATGCATCTATTCGTTCTGGATTCCAAAAACCGGTATATGAAAAACTCTTTCTTTCATTCAATTGAAATAAAAAAAAATAGGTAGGTGGCTCCCTTGCTGATTCGGTCAAAACAAAGAAGGGTTTTCACGTGGTCAGTGCACATGTTCTTAGTCTTACGGATTTAGTCATCCGTAATTGTATGACTCTGAACGTCTGGCCTCTTCCGGACGTGTGGCTTTTGGTGTTGCATATCCTCCGCCACTCATCTCTCCAAGGCCTTATTTGGTCGCACCATCCACCCATTAACGCGCTACCTCGGTCGCTTGACGCGCGTAGGCTCGCCGCTTCATGCACCCCGTCCCTCACACGCCTCTCGCCCATCCCATCCCGCCCTGCGGGTTTTTCTGGTCGGCGGTGGTGCCCTTCACCCACCTGAAGTGTCCTCCTCCCCTCCCGGCCGGCGGTGCCTTTCATACACATCAGGTGCCCTCCTCCCCCACCGTGGCGTGCTTCATCCTAGACATTGGCGACTCCTTCCCCAACTCCGGCCCTCATCCTCCCCACCCCGACGGCTCCTTCCCCACCCCACGGCTGCTGGCGGTGCCACTCCCCCAACACCTACGTACTCCCTCACAAGGAGCTTGCAACGCTCTCAGATCCGGTAGCCATGGCGCTCCCGCGCAGGCCCCCCCGTGTTGCAAATCTTTCAAATGTTTCAGGCGCTTCAAAGGCATGTCGTGAGTCGATTCATAAGTAGATCGGTGGATGTTAACATGTTGCAAGTGTTTTCAAAGGCATGTTACAAGCATTTGTTGAAAATGTTTCACCTGTTTTCTAGACGATGTTGCAATCATTTTCTTATCTGGATGTTTTATATGCTTTGCACAAATGTTGCAATAATATTGATCCAAAAATGTTTAGGCCCTTCAGTCTTATGTTGCAGCAGTTGTTCCATGTTGTTTGCAAGTCTTTTTATTCAATTGTTGTTTCATATACTTTACTCAAATATTGTAGTAATACCGTCGCAAAAAAAAAAAAAAAAAAAAAAAATGTAGTAACACGCTCCAAATGTTTGAACTTCCTGCACTTGACGTTGCAATAGTTGTTCCATGTTAATTGCAAGTGTTCTATTTTGAGCTTTTTGTGTGTGTGTGCGCGCGCGCGTGCGCCTGCGTGCGTGCGTGCGTGTGCATGTGTGTGGATCTGTGCGGACAAGTGAGGACAAGCGGGCGTTACTCGCTGCGCTGCGGGCCTAGCGATCGTAGGTGCAGACGCTAGCTGAAGCGGGTGGTATGGCAAGGTATGGCAAAAGGCTCGCTGGTCGGGGGTGTGCGGACTGGGGCCGGCGGCATGCTGTGGGTGTGCGCATGAGTCAGGGCAGAATCGGACGTGAGGAATGAATATTTTGAGCGGGCGTCTGGATACATGTGCTCGTCCACACGTCCAGGCGCTAGTGTAGCGTTTAGTCATTGTCAATAAGCATTCAAAAGCCTAACTTCTACCAACTCCATCCTAAAAACAATGGACTTCTAGTTTTGTCTCAAGTCATAAGCAATCCTAAGAGCTGGGCTTCGCGAGTTTTCCCCAAGCCACAATAGCCACAGGCGATTCCGAAGGCGAATCCATTTCCCCGTCGATTCGTCGGCCCCCTCCCCTCTGGCGGCCCTCGGGCGGCGGAGCGGCAGGGAGAGCCCGACACCCTGGCAGATGGGCCCTGTATAGATGTAGATGTAGGTCTACTATCTCGTTTCTACCAGCGATGATGTGCGGGTCGTCGTCTATGGTCATCTTTCTCCAGTACCTATCCGCCCTAACCCGGTGAAAACTATTTATCCCTTTACGTGTTCGAGTTTTTACCTATAAAAATGAGAACTAATTCGCCGTTGTCCTAGTCTCGCCTCGCCCGCTTGGACTTCCTCCACGCCGACGCAGGACCGCCGACAAACCCCACCACCGTCCGCATCTTCACGATGTCCTCCTCTTCGCCGCCCGACCCCGTACCTGTCGTGACCTCGTCCTCCTCGAATCTGTTGGAGCACCACCCATCCGCGTTCTCGTCTTCCCTTCGACGCCTTCATCTCGCACCGCCGAGATAAGATAGGAGTGCACGGACCGCCGTAAGCTCGGTGAGTGCGTTGGTCATTGTCCTTGAGGCGTTCGTTGAAATACTCGTGTTGACAACTGCCTTGTTATTTTTCCATTTTTATTTAGATTTTTCTTTCAAACAGTTCTAGATCCTAAGTAACAAAAGAGCTTAAAACGGTCATTTACAACATAATTGAAGGCATAATAGTGCTCGAATTGTGCTTGAAATGAGATAGATAATGATATTCATGAGTGTTAGACTATATTTAGTGTTTGGATTGGGTCAGGTTCTCTCCCACTACATGTAGGCATGGAGACTTTCACGAATGGTCTCTAGTGACCCAAAGACAACTATATGTACCTGCGTATACTCTGATACCATGAAAGATAACAAGGCAGCTGTCGTGGTGGCAGCCGCGATCTCCCTGCGTTGCCCATGCCCTACCCCGCGTCTTTGTCGCGGTGGCAGCCGGGGGTCTCGCCTTGGCGCACCACCTCGTCGCCGATGTATTCCATGGCGGCCACCGCTGCGTGACTCCATTCGGTCCGCATGCACCGCTCGTCCACTTTCCTTTCTTAGCATTCTGCAAGACGCCACCAGCTCACACCGCATGCAACCGCTCAATGGTGCTTGCCCATGTATGTGTCATATTTTTTTTCTTCCCTTCTGTTTTGCTTGATCACCGATCAAGATTGCATCGCCCACCGCCCGTTAACATCTATGCACCTACCTCGACATCGTCACTGGTATCTTCATCCTGTGTGACCCGACCTGGCGTGCGGTCTTGGCGTAGGGGCGCCCCTCCCACGGTGTTATCAGGCCACTTTCGTCCACACAGGCTTGTTCGCCGGTCATCCCCGACAATGTCGCCATCCGTGCGGCCTCGTTCGTCGTCGTCTCGCACGTACGCCGTCGGTCTGATCAGCCGACTTGTACACTCGTGACACTTCTTTGGGATGGATGTCTCGAGGGGCTGCGGCTGCCTCGCTTTGTTGCATTGCGGCGTCGCCGCTTGTGGTCTTCTCCGTCGTTGCATCTTTATCGTCGTCGACCACGCCCATGACCGTCCACGTCGTCTCCTTCGACCGCGGTCGCCGACATCGTCATCGACTACGCCGGTGCATGCTAGCGTCGCGCATGGTCTTCATCAAGCCGTTCAATTCTTCGTCGTCTTCTTCGAGCTCATTTGCCATCCATCCAGTTATTGGGCCTTGCACCAAATGGTCCGGGTTCACCTCTTCGCTTCATCCCGCACCACCTGCCGCCCGGCGTCGCCGTCTCACTCTACCCCCTTCGTCTACTCCGACAACCGCGGGCTGCATCGGCATCTTCTACCCCGCCATTCTCGCGCTGCGACCGTTTGGAGGCCTTCTTGCTGGTCCCTCGGGACGACGGCGGCTGGTGGTGCACCTCCTCGCAGACGTCCGTATTGGCAACACCGGTGCGTGTCATCGCCCCGAGGCGTTTCCGGCGTGGCAAACCCGGAGTGTCTCGCCCGTCGGCTCCTGCATCGACTTCGCATCAGCCCCCTCTTCGGGATCGCCTCGACGCCAGCGTCGCCGTCTTAGTCCCCGGTGGCTTCCCCATGCGCTACCATCCACCATGGCGCCTCCTCGTGCGATCGCGGCTTCCTCGTGGCGGCTCCTTACCCTCGGCAACCTTGATGACTCCATGTCGACCACGGCTACCCCCGCCGACGACATCCAAGACCATCGCTACTTGTCCTCATGCTCGGCTACCTCGACGTCGGCAACAAGGGCTATCATTTGCATGAGTCTCGCAGGTTTTTCCTCCAATCACAGCATCTGCACCATGCCAACTTGGGACCGTGGGGATGTCGGTTTAACTCCTCTTCTCCGGTCTCACCGTTTGCGGTGCTCCCGCCAGGATGCGGGGAATGTTAGACTATATTTAGTGTTTGGATTGGGTCGGGGTTCTCTCCCCTACATGTAGGCATGGAGACTTTCACGAATGGTCTCTAGTGACCCAAAGACAACTATATGTACCTGCGTATACTACGATTAATGAATCATCCATTAGACCAATTCTATCTTCTAACAATGAGTTAATATTGTTCAAAAATCTAGTTTGATTGTTTAAATATTAGTCTCTCGCTTCTTTGTACAACATTTTTGAATGACGAGCATTATCATCCGAATTTGGTTACATGTATAGGCAACCATATGGCGTGGTACATAGTGTTTGTTGGTCGCATACTAGGGATCTATTTAACTTGGGAAGATTGCTATGCTCATGTCAAAGGCTACCCTCACAATTGTTCTGAAAAATACAACACCGAAGGTGAAGCTTTCATTGCCTACTCCTCGATACAAACTAGTCGGCCCTGGAGATTGAAGAGAAGACACCCCACATAGATATGAAGATTGCGAGAATTGCTCCTTGGTATTGGAAAGATATCATGTTTTTATGTCTATGGTCATTTTTTTCCTTATTTTAGAAGTTGATATAGGCTTAGTTTCATAGAATATTAGGTGGAGTATGTTGTATGTCACCGTTAGATCATATATGATTTGACGATATTAAAGTATGATGCGTTTATGTATTTAAAAAGAACTGAATTCCATGGATAAATTTAAAATTAAAAAAATATTAAATCAAAAACTTCGGTTAGAGTGGGCCGACGGTGAATGACGAACAAACCGGCAGTGTTACTACAATAAACACTATCGGTTTGAATTATAAACCGTCATAGATGATAGAAACAACATTGTCGGCTGCATTAACCAACCGATAATGTCAATCGCAATAACACTATCGGGTTAAAAATCAACCGATAGTCTTCACGTAAAGATCACTTTGTTGGGTCCACAATAAACCGACATTGTTGTCTTTTCGCTACACAGCCGCACCATGTAACCCGATAGTTTTATTTCCCTCACTTCTGTTGGTTTCTTGCAACCCGACAGTGTTGTGAACATAAGTGTTGTCATTTGACTTAGGAACCGGCATTGCTTGGATTAGAAATGCTGCCGGTCGAACAAGCACCCCAGCAGTGTTCGATCACATTGCGCTACCGGTTTGATAGCGAACCGGCAGTCTCTCCTCAAATCACCACCGGTGTTTCAACTCGGCAGTATTTCGAACCCCACATCACTACCGTTTTGGTTCTGTCGGTTCATTTTCCTTCAGCGAAGGAGGGTTTGAGCCCACCAATGATGTACCCGTGGGAGACTCCACGCGACATCCATTGTAACACCTTAAAACTTTTTTTTTTGAAGGGAAACAGGAGGGGGTTCGCCCCTACTGTACTTTTATTAAAACAAAGAACAAAGTCTTACAAGCTGTCTTCAGGAAACAAAAAAAGAAACAAAGAAAATTTAAAAGATTACACAAAGTGCTGTATCCATTGATCTAACTCCTGGTGCAGGGAAGGTTTAGCTCTAAGCTTAACTAGAGCTAACTCACATTTGAAGACCCGTTTGACATTTATCAGAGAATGAGCCAAATGTCTGAAGATGACATCATTTCTTGCAGCCCAGATGGCCCAGAGCATAGCTGAAATCACTTCAAAGGCTACTGAGCTCTGCAGAGAGTTTCTGAACAGAATCACCGAATCCACTATACCTTAAAACTTTTCAACCACCGTATAAACACCCCTTAATTTGTGGTGGCAAGAGTGGAACTTCCCCCACAAAGATTGTCAAGCAGGAGCGAGGACTGATGCTCTCGTGGAGATGGAGAACGAATATGATGATGGAGACCGCATGCGTGCCCTAAATAAAACCGGTGATTAGGCTCCGGCGCACGCAACGCAACGACGTCGATATATTCAATCATTGGGGAATGCACATGACGACGTAGGACGTTGACGTCAAACGCTGGAGTGGCAGAGTGGTATACTCCTTTGCGATCTGATCCAACAGAGATAACCTGGGGAGGGGAAAAGCGCCGTAGCTCGCGGCCAGTTGCTCTCGACGCCTTGGAGGAGGTCAGGATTACGTCACAGCGTTCGACGTCACGGACATGGACGCTGACGGATGGCGCAACAAACGAACTGAGGAGACAGCGGGTAAACGTGCACCAAATCGAATTTTTGGGGACGTGCACAAATGTTTCCTTTGGTACGTGCACGACGGGCTGGTCACGGTCAGCGCGGCCACAGCCTGGTGGTCTTTAATTATAAAGAGGAAATATGTCCGTGTGTTGCAATGTGACTCTATCTTTATGCGGTCATCTACATGGCTTAGGGTATCTAAAAATTGTGTCACATATATTACAATACGACTTGGAATCCAACTATTATATGGTTGTCTCCAAACAATACCCATACAAATTTTTATAACCAAATCAAGACTCTCGTCTCTAATTTATCATGTACTCTCACCGCTCCATTTTATAGGTCGTGTTCCATTTTATAGGTCGTCCCTAGTAGTACATAATTATGTCCAGGTTTGATATTTGTTGCATGCATCTAAGCATAATTATGTCCACATCCAGAAAATCTTGCATGCACGAGAAAGAGCTAAAACGAACTATAAAGCGGGACAGAGGTAGTACTGTTTTGTTTTTCTTGTCTCCTAATGTAGTCACATTAAACCAGTGTTGAACTCCTTGAAATATTTGCAAATGGACTGAAATCTATAAATTGAACTAAAATGAATTGAATTTCTATAAAACTTTATTAAAAAAATGCAGCACAGGTCCTAACTGTTGGAACCGCACACCAGGCCCAATACTACGGCCCAACTAAGCACAACAGCCATTCCCATGCATATCAGCCATTCCCAACTAATCACAAACCTTCATCACCTTCCTGTCCTCGGCGGCGACGAAAGCACGGCGCATCGGCCAGCAGCGGAACGACGCAACAACAGAGGCGAGAACGCGGCCACCAACCGCGACGCAGCAGCGGCCAGGTTCAATGGCTCCCCAGTGATCGACCTAGCCAGCGATGCAGCGTCATCTCGTGTCCGGCGAGCCCCTCTCGCAGCGGCGCAGGATCCCCTATCGGTTATCGCCTCTCGCAGCGGCGTCCGTGCGAGCAGGCCGGCAACAACAGCGTCCATGCGGCGGCCGAGGGTTGGTATGGGGGCTGTGCGGCGGCCATCAACATCGTATCATCTCATCTATCTTCTATTCCTCTGTTTGTGCCATGGTCGCAGCTGCCCTCTTCTATACGTTGTGTCGTGGCCATGGTACGAACTTATATAAAAACCGACCACAATGACCTACGCAAGAACATCATCGTCGACTCGAGTCACATCCACGCTGCCGCTCCACATCCTCGTCCCTTGATCTACTCTGTAGTGCCTCAATTTGGTCTCAACATAGTTGTCCGTGGTGGTTTTGGTTTGGTCTCTGCATGATTATGTGCTCTTGTTTTCATTTTAATCTGGTGCAGCGTCATCTCAATTTGGTTTTCTTGCATCTCGTGTTACCGATCTAACAAAGTCCACGTCGGTCTCCAACTTGAACTAGCGACACCTACGATGACATCGTATTGGACACGGCAAGCTAGGCAATAGGTGGAAGAAAACAGGGGCTGAAAAAAATGTTGGCAGAAATTTTAGTGTTCCATCCAGACTACAATTGGAAGGTTGGACAACTGAGAGGGGAGACGACAGAAATTTCGCTTTATTAATAGTTATAGATTATGATACGGATCCGCCCGTACGGCACGCCGCTGCCAATATCGCACACCTGATTTTGTTAGACGTAATGAACGGGCAGACAGTACACGATCACCTCTTGGCCACATGCAGTTGAGTCAACTATAATATAGATTTCCCTAAAAAAAACTATAATATAGACTTACAACTGATCTGTCAAGAAGTGGACTGCAAATTTACATCCAGTTCAAGTACAAAAGCTATGAAAATCTATATGCAATGAAAGTGGCCGGATCATGTAATGATACCGGAGTACATATATTCTAGTAAGCAACTATTATATAGGTGGACTGAAAGATAAAGCCATGAGGTACATATGCATTCAACAAGCTGTATGAGTCTAAAAGGGTTGTTTGGCCACGCTTTGTTAAAACAGATTCTTAGCTTTGTTTTTTTAGTACAAAAACAGATTCTTAGCTTATGGAGATGCTTCAAAAGCCCTTAGGCAAGCAAGACTCAAGGGCCCATTAATTTAATAATATTTTTAATATACGAATAATAAGAGTAAATTTGGGATATGTTTAGTTCATATAATAAGGGTATCTTCAAGATCAATGTCGTCCAAAACCATCCCTCTCAATGCTACACGTGGCCAAGCTATTCAATCTTTCTAGTAATATAGTAGCTAGTTGACCTCAAATGTTTTTTTCAAAAATTTAAATTTGGAAAACCCTTCCTTTAGCTCATCCTACTGTCATAGGAACAATTAAGAGAATCCAATATGCAATGGAAACAATCGGAAAGCAATATGTAACTTCAATTAAGTTGAAGAATTTCTACAAAGTGTGCTTTTCTTTTCTGTTCGCAGTTGAAGAGTTCGTCACCCTCGTGGTCGTGGCCATGCGCGTGCCCCACCATTGTCCGTGAAGCAAAGACCGCGAGGGAAGGAATACATACTTCCTCCATACTAAAGAAAGATGTTCAGGACACAAGGTCTTCAAAAACAACTTTTACTTATCTTTTCTATAAAAATATTTATTAAAAAATTATATTTTTATGAAAGTAATTTTCAAGACAAATCTATTGATATGTTCCAAACTTAATGACTTAAAAGTTATTCATTATTTATAATTTCAATGTTTGACTCAAACCTTATCCAAAACGTCTTTCTTTTCCAATATGGAAGGAGTATTAAAAGACCAGAGAGAAGAGGGGGTAAATATCTAGTGTAAACCAACTTTTGTGAAAACCACGTGTAAACCACAGAACAAAGTAGTCCTGATTCAAAAAAAAAATCATATATATAGATGATATGAGTATACACAAACCTTGTAAAATACTCCATCTGCCCTGGTAAAAGTGTCGTTGTAGCGCCGGGCGCATGTCCCAGAAAGAGTGTTGTTTTAGGCCCATCACGTAGCTTGCGTACCTACCTACGCCCTCCTTTTCTCGCTCGTTCCATTCGTTGGTTTGCTAAAAGAAAAAAAAAAGATGACAAACACCGACACGGAGGCAGAGGGGGCGGCACGAACATGGAGAAGGAGGCAGCGAGGCCCTGAACCAGCCACGGTCCTTTGGGCCAGCATGGCCGCGAGACGAAGAGGAACCGCGGTCGCGGGCGTGGTCCGGCGGCGGCCGGTCGCTGGGCGTGCATGGCCACGTGACGAAGAGGAGCTGCGGTATTCGGGCGGGGCCGACGAAGATGAGTTGTGGTCTCGTGGACGTGGGTCCGTGACGGCAGAGAGGAGGAGCCGAGGTGGCCGGGCGACGGAAGGAGCGGCGGCGGTCGGTCACCGGGCGGGCATGGCCTCGACGCCTCTCTTCCCGTCGACGGTAGCAGCAACGCGCACTTTCGAGTCGATGGCGTGAGTGGTGCCCTCTTCCGATTCAACAACGGTGAATCCTCCGTGAGATCACCCGGCGACGGCGAGGACCTGCGGTTGTCGAGCGTGGCGTGGTCCACTACAAAGATTGAGAATTTGCGGCGGCCAGGTGATGGAGAAGAGCCACGGTCGTCGAGCGTGGCCTGGCCCGCGGAGGAGGCACGCTCACCCGTGCGTGACCCGCAGCGGAGCGGCGTCGCCTAGACGTGGTGCATCGTCGCCTAGACGTGGTGCATCTCGATTAGGATCTACTCCCTCCGTCCTTTTGAAAGTGTCAATGGAAAACCGTGTCCCTTCACAAACACGCTTCCCAGGCGACACTCTTAAAGGGACAGAGTGAGTAGATTAGAACGAGAGGAGAGAGACGGCCATCCGCATGCGGAAGTGCGGAACCAGAGAGTAATTATTGCAACGTGGTAGGCCTCCTTGGTACACACGCCCAGAGCTACAACGACACTTTTTGTAGGACGGAGTGAGTATCTTGCCTAGACTCGAATATTTTCCGGAGAATAGAGGCTTAGAGCAAGGCTAATAATACATTCCAGCCTTCCTCGTATAAGGTTAGTTCTTCGCAGCTTAACATATGACTCACTTGTCTCACGGATAATCTTGATTCTTGTGTCTAAGCCGGCTATAAACTTTACAACCCGCTTCTCCTCTCTTTCTTCTTGTTTGTCTCCTCCACCCCAGTATTCAACTGGCTTACCCCTTATAATATTTCTCTAAGTAAAAGTCAGATGAGCCGGTCTTCACCGGCCATCGGCCCGACAGTCGCCCAAATGTGCATGGCCCATCTCGTGCGACCGGGCCCGTTGACATCTTCCGTCTTCTCCGCCGCCTGGCACGGCATTACCAATTCTGCTCCTGCTCCCAAAGAAAAGGTCTGTCGGGAAGACTATGTTATGTACGATGATGATGTTTTCGAGTTGGTGGTAGAGAATCTTCACACAGAGTCGTAATTTCCGGTCCCCTGTCCCTCTCTGGCGATCGATCTCGAAAGCGATCTCGCACCGATCTCCCCAGCCCCGTTCTAGACGTCTCGTCGACGATCTGGAGCTGCTTCACCTCAGGCTGGGCAATGGGTTTCACCGACGCTTCGCACCGCGCCGCCGCTCGAATGTGTCTAGGGATGAAAACGGATCGGATCGGGGTGGATAGTGGCTCTCCCATATCCTAATCCTCCTTTTCTAATCGGATTCGGAGCGGATCGGATATTATGCGGATTCGGTTGCGAATCACGGATTTTTTAGGATGTCGGAAATGGTACGGGTTCGAACGGTGTCGGAGCGAAGCGGACTTTTAGAAGTCGGATAATATATGCAAAGCCGGGGAAGATGAAGCCACACTTTGGCTTCCTGCTACTGTACTTGCATCTCCATCCTTAGACGCCATTTTTATCTATACACGTACATGCAAAGATCAAGATGGGAATGAAGTGCTTAAGCTATATACGTATATGCAAAGATCAAGATGATCAAGATGGGATTGTTGGCCGGCTGCCCCGCTACCGGCGTGACTAGTGAGTGCTCTGCATATTAGGAAAATTGGAAAATTGACAATCACAAGTGCCATCTACGGTTGCCTAACAACTAAATTAGGCAAAGAGGTAATCACTGGAATAACATTTTATATATAGCAAAAAGATATTTTAATTATTGTTGTCGTTTGAGATGCTTAAAATATTCGGATATCCTATTATAAGCATCGGATAATCCTTTGCGTTTAATTATCGGATAATCCATATCCGCCGGATTTTGCCAATACCATATCCTACAATCGCATCCGCGTATAGTCGGATTCGGATTATCCGCATCCGCACGGATATTAAAAATACTTCTCCATAACCTTAAAATCCGGATTCGGAGCGGAGCGGTGCGGAGGATTATCCGTACCACTTTCATCCCTAAATGTGTCCCATGCGGATGCGGGAGGATACCGCACGGGATGTGGGCACTCAATTTGATGTTGCTAATTTCCTAGGTGGGCCGAATATGTTAGCGAGACGGGCCATGGTTACTCTGTTCAGTTCCATCGCTTGTTCGGTTTTTCTGGACGCGAAACCGAGAACAGAGTCAAAACCGAAGTTCATAGAATTAGAAACCAAACAGAAACCGAAATCGAAACCAAAATCCGACATTCCATTCGGTTCGGTTTTACGGTTTTTGGGTAAAAGTACCCAGGCTGAGCTTCTGAGCTTCACCGGTGATCCCTTCGATCCCTGGTGGCGATGCCCCGCCAGCGACAGCTTGTCACTGCCGGCCATTTCTAATCGTTGGTTAGCCGTCCTGACACCGCCGACCATATAATTTTCGTAGTAAACGCCGCTTAGGTTTTGATGAGTTTTTTTTTAGGTTATTGCTCTCCATGCTTGCCACGTGGTAGGTTTTGATGAGTTTGGCGACTGTGTAGGTGGCTGAACCATGCAGAACGTTTCTGTTCTCCTCTAATCCAGGCAGGCCAGGCAGCTTGATGGCATCAGAGAAAGGAGGAAGCATGGGGACCCGGAGGGGCTCCTTTTTCGGCGGGGAGGAAAGTCCTAGTCGAGTGTTTCAGATCTGCTACAGCGCCTTAACCTAACTGAGGAAGAATGAGCAGTAGTGGAACTTACAGAGATACTACAAATGTTGCTAATATTTTTTAGAACCTAGTCAAATTTTAGAAAGTTGACTAACACCGATACCGTAGTGCTTATTTTTTTTTGGGGAGGGGGTAGATTTTAGAATTTCGAATCTAATATATCAATTTTTATAAGTAGCTGCGAGAAATGGAGTCAGCCTATATTATACTACCTCCGTTTCAAATTGTAGTTCACTTTGGCTTTTCTAAATCCATTTCTTTTACTATATATCTAGACATAGTGTATAACTAGGTGCATAGCAAAATCAATGTATTTAGAAAAAGCTAAAGTGAACTACAATTTGGAACGGAGGAAGTACTTGACAAGGTCACCATTGGTTCAGTCGCCAACCTGACATCAAGACATGGCAAAGAGCTATAGATAGGTTAGATCGGCTAAGGTATAAGAAAAAAAAAAAAATCTTTATGAGAGGGACATAATAAGATAAATAGTACTTCCTCCATCTTAAATTGTAAGTCGTTTCATTTTTTTGACAACAAGTTCGACCACTCGTCTTATTTAAAAATTTGTGCAAAATACCACTTCTTTTACTTGTGACTTTTTTTATTAGTAAAAGTTTTTAAAGAATGACTTAAATTTGACTATATTTGCGTAATTTTTTAAATAAGATGAATGTTCAAACTTGGAACCAAAAAAGTCAAACGACTTACAATTTGAGATGGAGGAAGTACGCAGACAGTAAGAAGTTAACTATTATATTAGTGAACTAAGAGATCGAATAGTCACTAGCATGGAGCTACAACTAAACTATAGCTTGTTAAGGATTTCGTCACGCTAAAAAGACCAGCTAAAGTTTAGCTACTTTAGTCGAGCTAGACCTAGTTAAAGCTTAGATGATTTTATTCGTTGGAGGATTCAAACATTCTATAGCTAAAATTTAGTTAGAAGAACTTTAAAATTTTAGCGAACTAAAGTTTAACTTGTACTCATTTGCTTCACGAATAATGCCCTCGTAGCCCCTGCTCGGTGGCTCGGGGCGTTTCCTGCGCCCCCCTGTCACCACCCACAACCCCTCCAAACCTACCCTCGCCGCCACCGGAGGGGGCGGCGGAAGCTTCAGCCCGGGGTCTACCTGCCCTACCGTGGTTGTGGTATCCGTCCCAAGTGGGGCAACGAAGCTAGGCAGCCACAACGGACCCACCAACCATGGCAGTCGCTGGCCATGCGGGCGGGTCTAGGTAGCAGATCCGGTGCCCCTGAGACCGGATCCGTCGTGGTCGACACCCAATCTAGACGGACGAGAGGAGGTGAAGTCGGGCCCAATGGGAAAGGAGCGGCTGGCGCATAGGACTTCGGAGGGGGGCGCTTCTCCCCAAGCTCGAGGTGGCGCGTCTGTTGGTATTTGCTAAGCCCACGAAATATTTATAATTTGTATAATCCGCAAAGCGCACGGATCTTGGGTGAGCACTTCACCCGGGAGAGGGTTTTAAATATCGAATCCACGAGGGGAAACGGGTGAGGGAGACTACGATCTAATCTTAACCCTGAGTAGCACAAGACTTAAGAAGGTTGAGGGTATAGAGAGGATTACTAAGATAGCTAAATCTTAATTTGGTAAGTAATGTTGATAGTATTCTTATAGGGATGTACTCAAAGGAAAGTAAGGCCAAAACTTAATATTCCCCAATAACTAGTTCCTACTTAGTCCTATCCAATGGGATGTGGAGTCTAAAGGAATCAATGGTACTGTCACTACCACGAACTACCACGCTCCGAAAGGTAGGGTGTATCTATGAGATACCCGAGCCTAAGCACCACGCTTACACTACGAATATTACCTTAACCTAATGCGTTAGATTAAAGTACTCAAAAGAGAGACTCATAGACCAATAAGAATAAATATAAACAATATAACTTACTAAAAGAAGAAGTAGATTACCAGAGTAACTCCAAATGTAGATTAACTTCCACCGAGGTACAAGTATGGAGATAGCACCGACAGGCCGGCACTTTCTCTGATTCCTTCCCTCTCTCTATCTCTCTTGTTCTAAAGATTAGAACTAATGAGTTCTAATCCTCTTATACTAACTCTTCTAATTGTAGTTCTAATCTACTTCTAATTACATTCTAATTCACTAATCCCTTAGAGAGAGATGATCATTACAAGGGACCCCTCTACAACAGAGAGAGATAATGAGATAGAATGAATTGATAATGAATTAGTGTTTTGCCCTGTGGTCAGGGGGTCTTCTTATATAGGCCTTGGCGATGAACGATAGCCCTTGGATCAAACTGACCTCGGCAACGGTGTAGATACAACCTCAAAGTCGGTTACAAACCGACATAAAAAGATGAACCTGATTGGGCATAATTGTCCGGCGGCCGGCACAAAATTGCTGGCGGCCGCCGGAAGTAATTGCCTCCTCTCAACCTCTCGTCTCTTCGGTGTCCTCTCGGTATCTTCTAGAATGTTTTAGTCCACTTTTCGGGTTGAGTTACTTCACGGTCAAGTCTTGTCATTGTATGAGATGTATATTCGGAACTTTCTCCATTCTTCTCTGCATTTATCTGTTAAGTCCCTGAAAATATATAAATCACCAAAGCTCATGGAATTATGTTAGTTAAACCCCTAGACTTATGTTGATATTCAATTTAAGCCCTTATTTCATGTTAGTTGACTAGTAATTTTATGCTATAACAGGTGTCAACAGCGTCAATGGTGGTCGATAGCAACCTCGGTGGCCGGATCCGGCGGTCCTAAGGCTAGATCCGGGGCTACGGCCCGATCCGCCGGGTGCTCCAGCGTCTCCTCTTTGAGATGGTGATCCAAGCGCCAACAGATATGGTGGAAAGCGGTGGCATGTTCGCCCATCTGCTGGGTGCATTCGCATCTCTGTGCGCATGGAGACGATGGTCTTGGGGTGGAGGCGGCGGTGGGGCTAGTGGTGTCGACGGACACTAGCGATTAACTTGGCATCTATGACAACGAGGTCCATGCAGCGGTGGTGGTCTTTGGCGAAATCCTTGCCCTTCGGGCTGAGGACAGTGATGCCTCCGGACGCCGTTAATTTCATTGGAAGCATCCTTCAATCTTTCCTCTTCCCCTACGTGGCATTTTCTTCCTATGTGTAAAACGTTGACCTTCGGTCATAAAGCGACGGTGACGCTTGTGGCGTCACTCCTCGTTGGAGGCGTCGCTAGGAAACTCGCATACAAGGTTGTTGTCGACAAGTTGGACTCCTAGTTAAGGATTCGAGGCCATTGTCAATGACTTTCGAAGGTGCTTAGAAGGGGACATTCACACAAAAGATTGGAGGGCTTAACATCCGCTTGGGTGGAGGGCGACGGTCTTGTAGGGACCATGAGTTAGTTGCGCCCATGAAGATGGCAAGGAGGTCGGCGTGGGGCGGCGCCCATGAAGTTGGCGGGTGGCCGGGCGGGGAGGTGGTGGCCAATAGTGTGTTGCCAAGGTGACTGCGGTGGTTTGGTGGCGGGTGGTCCCGCTCTACGGTGGCCATTTCGGCATAAGGACGTTCCCTGACCGGCTGGTGGAGGATCCATGAAGCACTTCTATCTTTGATGAGGTAGCTAGGTTGCTAGAAGCTGCGGTATATCTTTGGATAGTAGTGGATAGGATCGGACCGGTGAGTGCTAGAGGCAGCTTCTCACACGTTGGTTTGGTAGCTTGCAACGGACTTCGGGCGGCTAGCCCAGCTTGTAGTGGTTAGTTCAGCGTGGTACACCGCCTTGGTAGGTGGCGCAAGCGGATCCGATGGCGGGGGGGTTACGCGGCTTGCAGCGATCCACGACGCCTAGCCCTGCTTGGTAGCAAGCTAGCTCGGTGTGGGTCATCGTCGTCGATGACCGCGTGAGCGGTGATGATGGTGTTTTCACCCTAACATCCTTTCTTCCGGTGCTTTGGTAGTGTAGTGTGGTGACCGGCTTGCGTGTTTGAGTTGTGGTGGTTTCTTTTTCTGAGTTGTGCTTCACTTTGCGGTCCGTGTCGATGTCCTAATCCGACCAACCGGAGTTATTTTTTCCTTTTGGTTTTTGATGAGTTGTTGGTCGTTGTTGTAACATTGTGCCCATTTTATGATTCCTTCTTTTAAATATAATCGGCAACTCTCCTCGCTTGGTTTGTTAAAAACAAATTTCATGTCCAAGTGTTTGCCAAATGGTACTTGGCAAATCTTGATCTTTACCAACTTGGTAAAATATTTACCTAGTGAAAAATTAGACTATCTCCAATAGTAAGTTGTTGGTGGCTGTTTTTTTTTTTTTTGTCAAAAAAAAAAAAGATGTACTCCCTCTGTCTCATAGATTGGGTCTGTCTCGGTTGAAGGACCTACTCCCTCTCGATGGTATTAGAAGTCGTTTTTGGACAAGGTTTGGGTCAAACATCGAGAATATAAATCATCAATAACTTTTAAGTTGTTGAGTTTGTAAATGTAAAAATTATTTGAGTAGATTTGTCTTAAAAATACTTTGATAAAAGTATACATATATCACATCTCCATAAATACTTTTATACTAATAAGAGGTCAAAGTTATGTTTTGGAGACCGTGTCGCTGTCCTAAACGACTTCTCATACCATCCCGGGGGAGTACATACCCTATACAAGCACAAGCGAGTACAAGCGGCAGCGTGCCTCACAACGCTCAAAACTCATTGGGCGGCAAAAGCTAAAGGAGGGGATAGTTAGATTAGAATAAACAAGACCCCGCGCCGCCCCCACGCTGGCGACACGGGAGGAAACCCTAGCCGCCTCTTCTTCCCACCCGCCCCGCTCCTCTCTCGGCCTGGCCGCACGGCAGGCCGCTGCCCGCCAGCCTGGCGGCGGCGGGCCCTCGAATTCTTCCCGTGGTGTGGCGGCGATGGCGGGCGCGGAGCTTCGGGAGGCCCGCCACATCTGTGGCGCGTGGGCTCGGCGAGGTTCTCCCCGTCCGCGGCGGCGGCGCCGCGGCAGGCGGGGGTAGGGGTCGATGGCGGCGAGCTCTTCCCCTGTCGCCGGCCCTCTTCCCTTTTCTTTGGTGGTGCCGATGTGGCCCGGCGGGTCCCATCTCGGGGCTCGGCGGCCGGATCCGGGGCCTGGTGGCCGGATCCGGCGTCCTAAGATCGGGGCGGCCATGGAGTCTTGCCATGGTGGGTGCTTCTACACGAGAGGACCTAGCCACTCTCGGTGCAATGGGTCTCTGTCTTGAGGCCCAACACCATGGCGGCGGGGCGCCGCTGCGTGGCGGCGTCGGTAGCGGTGGCCGGCCACGGTGGCGATGGGTGCCAAGCCGAGCGGGGACCTTCATGGGCTCCGGCGTGCGGGCGTGCGACACGCAGCGGCGAGATGAGGCTCGGTTCCTTAGGACTCACCGGAGGGTGGCGGTCGACCAGCGGCTTAGCGGCTGCCACGCGGCCGGGCGCGTCGATGCCCCTACGGTTTTGGTCCGTGGGGCGTCGGGCCGGCGGCGACAGCGGCGGCAGCAAAGCAACAATGCCCCGGTCTGGCGGACGTTGGGTAGGGGGGTGTTCTTGGGCGAAAGCCTTGGCGGCGGCATCCGAGGTGTCGCTTCCCTGTTGGAGGGCGTCGTGCCCCCGGTCCTTTAGGCGCCCCCGGTCCATCTTGGGCGGCGGCGGTGGCGTTCCCAACGTCATACCCTTCCCTGAAGGCGTCGCTTTTACCGTCCGAGCCATGGCGTCTTCGGTTTGGCGCTCTTCTTCTTCGTCCGTGCGCGTGTGGAGGGGAGTTCGGTGGGCGCTTGTGCCGGAGCCGCTGCGTTTAGGGGACGGGGCTCGCAACGATGACACAAGGCGTACCCCCTCTCGCTGGACCGGTTTTTCGGAAGTCGGCCAAGAACCGGGAAGGGCCGAGGATCGATTGGAAGTCGGAGCCGCTCTACTTCGCCGGGCAACGATGACTGTTCCGCCTTGGCAAGAACCGGAGAGGCCGAGGTTCAAGGCCGGAAAGACCGAAGTCGGAGTGCTCTATTTCGAAGCCGGGCAACGGCGACCCGCTTTTTGGCCTTCGCCGGTTTTGTCTGCTTGTGTTTGTCCGTTTGTTCGGGTTCGCCATGGGAAATCGGAGCCGCGGGTTGCTTTGCAATCTTGCTCGCAACGATGACCCATGGCGGTTGTGTGCTCTTCCGCGTCGCTGTGGGTGGGTTGACCCTTCGGGTGCGCTTTTGCACCGCTTTGGTTACCCTTCTTGTAAATACTTTTCTACCATCTTAATTGAAATGCGAGCTCCCGCCTTTTGTCTAAAAAAAAAAAAAAAAAAGCTAAAGGAGGGTGGGGCGTTGGGTGAGTGGCCGACAGCTGCTGTTTGTTGTTACAGTACCGCTAGGTAGTAGCTGTAACATAGCCCAACGGCAATTTTTATGGGATAAAATTTGAATCCTTGAATGATGACGGAGGGAGTAAATTTTAAGAAACTCTGAAGATGCTGACTCATATAGTAGTTAATATAGTAGTTAGCTTTTTCTAATTAATATATGGTTCACTTGTCTAAAGTATCTCACATGTTTTCTTGGTTTTGTGGCTAAGCCCCTTTTGGTAAGCTTTTACAACCCGCTTCTTCTCTCTTCTACTTTCTCTCCAACACATCAAAGATTTAACGCGTTTTACGTTTCAACATAATACTTGCTCTTAATTAAGCTCCTCTGAAAACGCGGCGGGACCAATCTGTCATTATCATCGACTCCTCATTCGTCCTGGACGGGGCCGCGTTGTCATCATCGCGCAGTACAAAGAAAGAATGCACTATGCACCTCACACGAAGTTTCGTGGAAGCTTCGTCACGAAAGCTGCCGTTCTTCTTTACTAAAAAGGACAGTACACAGTCTTAGCAGTCATGCGTCTTTTCTAAAAGGACACGCGCTCGCTAGGCATGAAAACTCGGTGCGCCTGCACTTTCGAAGCACTAGCGTCCGCATTGACAAATGACCAGCATATACGGACGGCTGGTTTCACGAGAGCTTGTCGTAAACTCGAATCCGGATTTCATATTGTCATACTGTACATATTTTTATGATACATAAATATTTTTTAAAAAAGTAAAGTTAAATATAGCAGTACGTTTAAAACATTCTTTTTCGGCATGGTTATTCTAGACGAGCCCTAAAATTAAATGACTATAAACCTCTGGGACCAAGCTATGCATTAAAAAATAGAAGCTCCAATCATCATTCATTTCTTTTTTTTAAACGAAATCGCGTAAGAGCTGCCCGCTATATTAAAAGAAGGAGACGCCACAAAGGCGCAAAGTTACAAAGAAACAACATTAAAAGAAAAGAAAGAAAAAAAACCAACTATACTTATCCGGTTGGATTGAGACATCAACGCTGGTTACGCTGATTTGAAGCTGGATCGTAAACGTCGAGATCTGTACCCATCAAATTTATCCAAATACCTCTTGGAAGATCAGACTCTTGATCACCATCCGAACCACAACTAGTTATTTCCCCCTAGGTGTAAGGACAACGCGATGGCGGAGTAGGCCACTGTCTAGGTCGTGGAAGGAAGCTGCAGGATCACGAAGGAGGTGGGGATTTTTGACCTTTTAATATTATAAGCTACAAATAAATGATACTAGTATATTTTTATTTATATATTTGATCAAACTTGAGACATCGTTCGCTCCTAAAAAATTGAGTAAGAGCCAAATGAAACATTTGAAAAACATAGGAGGCATATGTGTTGAGCTAATAATTAAGGATAATTAATTAGATTTGAATTATGTCTTATTATAAGCCTATCATATATGGACACGTGACGACGTCTTTAGAATTTGTTTTAAATTAAGATATTCATTCAGTTTCGTTTCTGGCCTGGTGAATCGCCCCTGTCGGCTGTCGCCATCCTCCAGATTGTCGTCGTCTCCTTGCCGACCGGTGCGGATCGCCATTGTCCTCTCGGTGTCCAACTGTGTATATATATAGCTCGACCTCGACTCTTGGTCGGCTGTCGGTAGCCCCATCGGCCATCAGCATAGGATGGGTCGCCATGACGCGCGATCTGAAAGCACTCTGCAAGAGGCTCATGAGCTCGCTGCTCTGGGTGTCAGGCCGCATTTCTCTCCGCCGATCTCGGCGCCGGCGGCAGATTCCTCGCCGCCGATCTCCATGGGCGCCGCGGCGGTCCGCTGTTCTCACACTCCTCCTTAGCAGTCTCTCGGTCTGCGGCCATCGTTTTTCTCCATTCCCGTGGGCTGTCGCCACCTAGTATTCGCCAGATGTTCGAGCAGGATCGGCGAAGGAGACGATGGCACATTGAATATAGCATCGGATTCGATGTTATCGGTGCTGGTTTCCTCGGGACTTTCCTTACACAATTCCGCGTGCCAGGAAAGCAGTTGCTGACACGCAGCTGGCGCTGAGCAGCTGACCACACTGTTGTCGTTCGCCCGTGGGCGTGCCCCTAGTTTGGGGCAACTGGCAGCCCGAGACACGCGGTTCTTGTGCAGATCGCACGTGGAAGGACGGGATCCTCTGTGTCTACGAGCTCAGTGACATAAAAAGCGCGTCCCTCTGTACGTCCCATTATGGCACACGGCTTTGGCCACTTCATATTATTTTTCACTTTGACGTACACGCTGACGGTTCACCGCCTCCTCCAAACTTTGTTGCCACCAACGGCACTCTTTGGCACATCCGACAAGTCGTGTTATTTTCCTTGCAAAAACCTTCCTCGTTGTATATTGAAATATCAAAAGCTAGCACTAGTTTCGCATTTTCGCCGCGTGCGGCGGCGTGCGTGCTTTCGACGGTTCCGAGGTTGCCCAGGTGTTTCTGTGTTCAGGCAAGCCGCATTGCTCTGCCCTTACGGATGCAATTTGCAAGACAGTGACAACTAGGGTCGGACGGACGAAAAGCTCCGACATAGGAGCATCTCCAATATTTCTTCTAAAAAAATCGATGGTTTTTTTTTCTATGTGGCTAAACAAGTTTATAGCTTCGTATGCGATGGGAACCTATCAATCTTCTGTGAACTCAAGCGATGACAGGCCGTAGATATAATTCTGGGAGCTAAGTCCGCTGGCTGCGTGGCTACTGCCGCCCCCGCCGCAGTCACCCAAGCCTGCCTCCGCTCTCATCTTCAAAAAAAAGCCTCCGCTCTCAAGAGAGAGAGCGGGTCTGTCTGTTATATAGCGACGAAGGAGTCGCTGGCTCGCTGGCACAGCTGTATTTATAGCGGCTGGCCGAGCACTAATAGCGCGTCTATAAAACTGGAGAGCCGCTCGCTGGTGTCTCCACACATCCACACTGAAGAAAGGCCCAGGATCCACACTGAAGAAAGAGACCCAGGGCGGGCGGTCCTTAGTCTTGTTGCTCCTCCGGAGATCCTTCATAGAAGTGCCGCAGCGCAGCCACAGCATCCCGTCTCCCTGGTACGTGCGCTTCGCAGAGCTATACCCGCTTTACATAAATCTATTTAGTCCTTGATGCGAGGAGAGTCTTAGCATCATCGCCTGATGCCATCGTAGTTCGCCAGAGCTTTTTAGTTTACCCTATAGCCATAGTATAGTGTTTTTCTTTAGTAATAAAGGGAAGAAACCAAGCTTTGTTCTAGCGCTACTCATCGCCTTGGGCCTGGATGCTAGCTTCGTAGTTGTCTTTTGTTGCAGATGTGTTAGTAGTGCACACCAAAACCATTGGAAACATTCCTGCCCAACCTGTGCCGTTTGACTATTCCATGAACAAAAACCACCAAACAATTGAGTCATCAGTGAACGCAACCTGTATCAATCAAAACACGCCAACAAAGGGGATTAGGTGACTTCTTACGCCACCTGCTACTTTAATTCCTAACTTAGCTCGTCAGAAAGCTGAAAAAGACATCAAACCAGAGCTGAGCATCGATGCTTCCCTTTTCCTAAGTAGTCAAGATTGAAGACGTGCAAGCCGTTGGGCGTATCAAACTGGATCTGGGAATAGAAGAAATTTCAGATTGAAGATGTGCTTCCCTTTCCCGTTTGTCAAGATTGAGATGTGCAAGCCATTATGCGTATCAAACTGGATCTGCGAATAGAAGAAATTTCAGATCTGAGTTGAAAGAAACTGGAACTCAAAAATTATAGCAAAAAACAACGAATCTATTCGCTCCTCTTCTCATTTGACACCGAAAAGCAATTGAATCCAAACCCTGGATAGGCAGATAGTGAGAGGGAGGACGGCATGAAGGCGAACAAGATAAAAGAGAGGCTGACGCCACGAGTGATCTCACGAACAAGCACATCATGGTCCAGGAGCGGGCAGGATGACAAGCTACCGACGGCGAGCTCCATCTCGGAAGTCAGCACCAGCGCAGGAGAGGATGGACCGGAGGGCAGCGTGGCCTGTTGGGCAGGTTGCCGTCGCAGTCCGGCGCACCTACCTGACTAGGATGGCAGTTGAAGCGGGCACCCGCTGGACTGGATGGGTGGTGGCAGAGCCCACTAGCACTAGTCTCATCGAGTTGGCCTCAAAGAGACAACATCGTGTGAGCCATTATAAAACATCAACTTCCTTATTAGCCACCACCGAAAATCTTCATCCTCTTAAAAAAAAAAATCTTCATCCTCTTTCTCAACCACTGCTTCGATTTGACCCCTACAAGCCACTGCCGTCAATTGCCTAGAGGATGGCAGCTAACGTGAAATGTCACTTTTGCCCCTCTAATCCTCTTTCTCAGCCACTGCTTCGATTTTTCCGACCCCTTCAAGCGTTTCAGATTGCACATCGTTGTGGTTCTTAACCCTTTTGCCCCTCTAATGTGATCTCACGCTACACCGCGTCATTGTGGTTCGGATTGCACGCGAGATCGCAATCGTTTGCACCGCCGAGCACCCCGCCGTGGTGGCTTCCACGGCATGTACGGCAGCGACTAGTACCTCTAGATCCCGCTTGAGTACATTGACAACAAAGCTGCCTCGATGGTTCTCGCATTGCCGAGCCATTCCTCACTAACTTTGCACGGTCCTGTCTGGGATCGCTCGTCTCCATCGCTGGAAAAATCGTACACTGCGACATCAAGCCTTCAAACCACCTCATTGATTTGGTGCACCGCGTCAAAATTGCCAACATCATGCATTTGGGTGGCCGCCAGCGCCCACCCTACTGGCACCACTTGGCAACCGTGCAGGCATCCATGAGCCATCGCGTGGGCGGTCTTGCGTCATGTGCGGTGACGATGCGCCCGAGCTCCCTCCTCATGGAGAGAGGAAGAAGAAGGTTGACATGTGGGTCCACCTATAAGAGGGGGGCAAAGGGACATTTCATGCTTTTGTTAGCGGTCGCTCCCCCATAAATTTATGGCAAAGGAGGGTCAAAAAAATTTATAGCGATGGTTGGCAAGGATGATGAACTTTTTGGTGGCTGATGAGGTTGTTGTGTCTTTTATAATGGATCATAGGAATTGTCTCCATAAAAAAAGATTAGGTGTTGGTGCTAAATTGCATCACGAGTGCTTATGAGAGCTTGAAATATATAGAACATCATGTAGCTAATATCATATCTAGTTGCTAATAAACATGTTTCACATTTGAATCTTAACATTTTACTCCATTTCAAAAACTTGTATAATTAAATGACATATATGTGATCGATGACTAGATACGTGATATACATGAAAAACTTATCTTGTTTTCACAATAAATATTACTTGTGATATTAACACACCCTATAGGTCCCCAAAACTCATAGGGTGTGCTAAGGGTGAGTATGATAATATTTATGTGTGTTGTTGGGTGTGTTTAGTCCTCAACTTTTCTTCAAAATTTCCAAAATTTCCATCATATCGAAGCATTAAATGCACCAAAAGACATATGTCCGAAGTATGAAATGTATGTAAACAAAATAACTAATTCCACATTTTAGATGTGCATTGTGAAACGATTCTTTTGAGCCTAGTTACCCCATGGTAGGATAATATTTACCACAAATAAACGGAAGGTGTTACAATGTTTTTCGGTTCGCTACAGTGCCAATTTTCAGGGATCTAAACACACCCGTTGTGGGAGTGCGCTCGTCCTTGACATCTTCCATATGAATGCACTTAGTGTGTCCGTGGAGCTCGGTGTGGGAGTACCTCTATACCTTTGGTGCCGTAGCCTTACCATTAGCTCACATATCCCACACAAGCAAGCTGCTAGGTTCGGGGACATCAACGGCATGCCATTGCAAGGATCATTTGGTGATAAGCGTTACCGTGCCATCTGTCACGCAATTTCCCTCTATTCAACCAACATTATTGCGAGCTCAAGCTTGACACATGGCTAGCCACTTCCATAACCCTTAGGCCTCGTTTGGCATACCTAGATTCTATCTAGGCCCCTTTTCAATTCAGGCCCGTGATCGAGTGGTTCCACCTGGTTTCACTCAATCCAGGTGAAGCCTACCACCAGGCCCGCCTCCGTCTGGACCAATCCCTGTAGCCTTGAGGTCAGGATTGGTTCCGGGCTAAAAAGAGATTGAAAAGGCCTCGAATGGCCAATTTCCATTTCGGGATGGATCTAAACAAACGATAATTTTGACGTGGACCCGATTTGAAACCAGGCCAAATTATTCTGGGTGGAATAGGTTGTTAGTGCTCCAGGTCATTCCGGGCCAAAACGAACGAGTCCTTATTCTGTTTCCTCATGTGTTGGTCTCGCCTAAACCTCTCGCAGCCCCCGCCTGCACTAGGGGACCCAAAAGACCTCCACCATCTCCGGGACAACATGCTATGCTCTAGCTCCTCTTCCCTTTGCGCTTCACATTGAACTGTGCCCGGAGCACCATCGGTTCCAATGCCACTTCCTCTATTCTTTGCGCTCGCTAGGCAAGCAAGTCCAAACCGGGGCCCAACTTCGACATGGTGGGAGTGCCTATTTACGTACTTGGTGGTTTTGTTTGACCTTTCCGTTTCTAAAAAAGAATGACCAAACAAAACCACCACGTAGTTACATAGGCACTCCCATAAACAATCCAATGAATGAAGCGAGTTTTAAAACCAACTGGGCTCAATCATTCCTTTAAAGTATGAGAGCTTCACATCTGACTTTGTATGTGTTAGTAAATTGCGCAACCAGCCTAAAGTATGACACGATTTTCGTCTAGGACTCTGAACTATGAAATTGCATACTTGGCTCTTTAATATATTTAAGTGATCTTATCTTGGTCGAAAGTAGACATGATGACACCCAGGAGCCCATATGGTCATCCACGTGGATGTGATTTATGCAGAAAACCTGGGCCAAGTCAAATATGTCCACTTGGTGGACGGAATGCAAGATGCTGAAGTCGGGCGGCAGAAGTTGGGCCTTTCATCTAGGTGTTTGACCTTTTGGATGTGACACTCCTATAATGTTTGACCTTTCATCCAAATTGTGTAGGCAACCATAAGCACACACGTCACACAATATATTTTCACAATATATTTTGGATGTGACAGATAGGATTTAGGTGATAAAATGTACAATGTCATCGAAAAAAATACCACTGCATGGATAAAGGACAATCTAAGTAAAAAGAGAAACAGGGCCTAGTCGTTTGAGGGCTTCAAACTCTTGCTAAATGAATTTACAGTGCTTAAATTAACTCATGTCAATCATGATAGCCAAGGCATGGGAAAACAGAAACTATGAATAAATCGATAATGCATTTAATGTAGTAGTAATTAAATTGCCAATTTTCTTGTTACAGTAGTGCTTGTTAAAAATTCTATTTTCTATGTTACAGTAATATTTGTTATAAATCACATACTTTTCAGTAGATTCCTTAAAAAAGTACTTTGCTAGAGTAGCAACTGAAATTAGGGTGCATTTTTTTTTTTTGAATACGCAAAAGTTTTATGCGCATCTTCTATATTAAGATGAGAAAAGGTTAAAGTTATAACGAAGCGCCATGACTGACGACTAGGGGAATATAGTTATACAACCAGTTTTCCCCTCCCTAGCATAAAATCAGGGTGCATTTGGCTTATGAACAGGGCACAATCAGTCACCCAACACTGATTTTGAAGTTCTGTTTCCTCTTTGGTCAAACGACAGTATCCAAATGAATGCCTTATATTTTTGTTCCCCTCTTTTCTGCAGAGTGTTCATTGATTTCTCGAACCGTATTATGGCTTCAAAGCAGCAGAAACAGTTCCTGGATGAAGCTATGATCGAGCAGCCAAAGCTGCAGGACCGCGAGGGCGCATGGCCCTCACTGCTGACAATCATCGGCTTTGCATTCCTAACCTTCAACTCATTCATGGCCGTGTACAGGTCAAATGGAGATGTTGGAGCTATCTCCTTTGTGGCCTTCTCTTACTCGGACCTTGTTCTGCTGTTCTACTGCCTGCGCCGATTTGAGACAACTCCACCAGAGTCTCCTAGCCGTGAGCGCATAAAAATGGCCGTGTGGTTACTCACCACGTTGCTCACTGCTGCATTCTCATACAAGGTGGCGGCAATTATGCCACTCCCTGTGCAGGTGCTGGTGTGGGCAATGGCAGGAGCAACTGTGCTCGGTGGTTTTATGCCTTCTTCATCCACCAGGAGAAAGCAGCCCAGCTGGGCCCCCAAAACCATAACGAGGTACAAATCTCATCTATACCTTGTTCCATGCACGATTTGTTTGCAAACTCATACTTCATCCAGATGATACATCAACCATAAAGGTAGTAACTTGATGACATCTGTGCCTGATCGTGTACCAAATGTCTCTATGTCTGCTTCAGAACAAGTTGTAATGGAAAGGGTGGATCAAGCAGGCAAATGCCACTGGAATCCATGACTTGGGTTCAAATTTTCCATCCCATGGGAAAGGATGACTTGGGCACAAATTTTCCATTCCAAGGAAGATTGGACTGCATTACTTCATGATTTTTTGAACTGCCTCTGCAGGACGGGACTCAGATAGTGGATGCACTTATCTAATACTGAACTGAGGCAACAAGTTGTTTCACTCGAAAGTCTAAAAATGACTAGGCTCAAATTTTCCATCCCAAAAATTGAGCTTGCATTACTTCCATGACCTTTCGAACCTGCCTCTGAAGATGGGAATCAGATAGTGGATGCACTGATCTAATACTGGCTTTAGGCAACGAGTTGTTGCACTCAAAAGTCTAAAATTGACAGTCTCCTGGATGTCCTTGGTGTTCCAAGATTTAACAGAGCCAAGTTATTCGATTATTGTGAGACTTTGATGGGCATTAGCCTAGATTTCTGACCTTCAGACAAAGGCTCCTTTTCGCAAACGAGAAAGACAAGAAGATGCAAAAGATAAGGTGCTCCAATCTTTGAAAAGGAAGAGAAAACAAGGGGACAAACAATAGAATTGGCAAGAAAGCATTTTGGAAAAAAAAAAAATGCGTTCAAAAGAAAAAAGAGAAGGAAAAAGAAAAATTGAAAAAATAAAGGAAAAGGAAAAATAAAAAGAAATGGAATTTCACAGAAGAAGGAAAAAAAGAAAAGGAAGATTCTGATGCCGTGATCTCTTTTTGGCCCTCATTGGGGTTCCCAAGCCAAACTGCTGGTTGCTCAAGCTTGTGGCTAGTGGCCACGAACTAGAACTGGTGACTTTGAGGCTGGTATCTGAAGCAAAGCTTCAGTCATCTTATAGATTTCCAATAGATTCAAAACTGCATCCAGTAAACACACATTCTGACCTCAATTTTGCAAATGATACGGCAATTGTTCCGTGACGAAGTGGCCTGAAGCCTGATCCATGAGCCTTAATTACCAAGGTCAGGGCCATGGTTGGAACCAGAGTTTGACCATCTGATCCTGGCCTCTAAATGTGATCTAACTGAGCTGCTTGTTCTAGGACATTTTAAACATCTTTAGTAGGTTCACAGTAGTGCATTTACCATCATTAGCATCACTGCACTATTTCTTTGCGTTGCTTCCCTGCAGCTACGCATTACTTGTGTCCGCTTATTAGTTTGGATCTTCTGATCTCAACTAGGTTCTAACTCCTACTTTCACTTGCACAGGGTGCCCGCTCGACAGGCCCGTCCTACTATGTGTGCTTGCAGCGCCATCGGTTGGCAAGAGGAGGCGGAGTTGGACGGAACTTGAGAGGGGGCGAGTCTTTATTAAATTAAAATCTATATAAAAACATAAATACCATGCCGTCTCTAGCTCTCTCTGCCAGTGGCCAAACGAGGAGCCAAGCCTGCCGCATGAGTGGGACGTGCGCTGCCGGTGTCAAAAGCGGCAATGAACGGTGGTGTCCTACATCAACTTATCGCATAATTATGTATGTCTTGATTTTCTTCTGTTTGTTACTGTACTGCTACCAACAGATGCTTGCATCATGTTACAGTTTCGGGCTTGTCAGTTGTACGTCTGAGTTTAGCGTTTGGTGAAACTTGTCGAATTTGTACTTCCGCTGGTAATGTAACAATAAATAAGAATCTGCATGTACTGCACGATTTCCTTTTAATTCTACTTAATACCTATTACTTATGTGTTGTTTACTATGCTGCTTTTTTTTTTAACTGAAACGTGTGTGCTACTCACTTTTGGGTCTAATTTGGGAAACAATTTTGAACTTATTGTAATACAAACTTGGTACTATTAGATTTGTAATCAAATGTATTATCACATAATTAATCATAAGCTCATAATTGTAAATAATAATATAATATAATTATCAAGTTGTAATTTAGGAGAACGGGACATGTTAGAAAACATCTCGACATATTAGAAGAGGGAGTACCGAGGGAGTATCAACTTAGACCCTACTAAAGAGAGAAGATTTTGGAGACTGAAGTGTTCTGGAAAGTAAAATTGCCTTTAAAAAAAATATTTTCCTTGGTACTTAAACAAAGGGTGATTTTAAGAAAGGATAATTTGATTAAGCGAAGATGGAACGGAGATACTAAGTGTAGCTTCTATCGGTTAGAAGAAAATATCTAACATCTTTTCTTTGATTGCCGAATAACTAGATCGGTTTGGAATATGTTGTTCATCACCTTTAACTTTCAACCACCGAAAAACATTATTCACATGTTTGGATCTTGGATAAGGAGATTTCCTCCTGGACTAAGAAATCAAATGATAGTAGGGATTGCATCCATCTGTTGGGCAGTATGGTTGAACAGAAATGATGCAAAAGATTCCAAAATTGAGCTACTAACTCTTGCTTACATGTACTTTTTAGTGGGGTGGGGGGACTTTTTGGATCATGCAATGGTTCATGTTATCTAAAGAGGAAGAGGGAAGAAATTCAAAGGAGGGCTGCAGACGTCAAAGGCTTGGCACTGTAATTTTTGGATCAAATTGGTGGAGGAGCCAAAAAAGATACAAAAGTAAAGATCCCCGTGTGATACCCTTTCATTCCTGTTATCTTCTGTCGTAAGATGGCCGCTGGTAGCGTAGCTGTTACAAGGTGCAGGTGTGGTCTCAGGAGACCTGGGATTAGTAACCTTTCTGATGCTTTTGGGACCCTCTGAACTTGGTTTCTGTCATGATTTCTGCTATAAGATGGTTGTTGGCAGTAAAGCCATTGTAACGTTGTTGATGACTGTAAGGTACTTTGTCCGATTAGCGGAAGTTGGGCTAAATTCCATTTTTGTTATGTCAAGCCTAAACATTCACTTGTGAATGTGAAGGCTCAAATATTTTGTTCGATATCTAAAAAAAAGACCATGTTTGGACGTAATAATATAATTAGCTAGCTAATAGCTAATAGATGTCAAGTCCCACAAATAGGAAATCGATAGTGAAGAAGGGAGCGTATCAAGTGCAACCATCATTCGTGTGCAACCTTTGCAACTTCTAACCACAATCGTAAAGATCTGCATCCGATGGTCAGATTGAGAGGTGGGTAATTTTAACACTTAAACCTCCCACCATTACATTTGCTAACAAAAAATTCCTCCTAATCCCTCCCTGGAGCCGTCAGTTTCCTCGTACGTACGCCGTTTCCATCGTAGTACGACGTTAGCCTCGTAGGTACGCCGTTTCCATCGTAGTACGACGTTAGCCTCGTAGGTACGCTGCCGCCGCTCGAGCACGTTTCCATCGTAAGCCGCCGTCGGACCGTGGGGCGCCAGGACTCCATCGCCGCTGTTTGTCTCGGGCTGGTAGACGCACCGGAGGACGCCAGCGCCAGCAGGACTCGCGCCGCCCAGGATCGTGACGCTATGGATCATGAAGCCGCCGCCAGTGCAGGTACAGGTACGTACGGGACAAACGATCTCATGAATTCATTCGAAGTTGCTTCTGAATGGCCGGTACCTGTTGCTTATGTTGACGCACGGTCCCTAGCTCCCGATGCCACTGGATAACCACCACTCATACCCAAATCCATACCCACAGTGTTTGGGTAGGGTATGGATTAACCATTCGTTTTGGATTTGGGTAGGGTAATTGGAGGTATTACCCATTCGTACAGAGGAGTGGGCCTGGGCGACGCCGCCTCGGTCGTCCTCGTCCTCGCGCGGCCTTCGATCCTCGTCCACCGCCCGCCGCGCCATGGAGCAAGCAGCCCCTGCCGCAGGTTCCCCACGTCAAGCTCAGCACCCAGGGAGGTGGAGTTCAGCTGCGCAGGTTCCCCGTCGTACCACGCCGACGGCGGAGGCCGCGGGTGGGGTGGCGACTGCGACGCCGTCGCCCATGGTGGCGTGGATCCTGGGCCGCAGCTGCGGCTAGCTTAATTTAGCCGGCGAGGCTACCGCATGCATGCACGGATCAATTGGTTTGCTTTGCTTGGGATCCACTAGCACGAATCATGCATGCATGGTCGAATCGATTGCTACGCGCTCGGCCGGCATTGTTCCCAATCCCACTGCTCTTCTATCTTTTATATTACCCATTGGATTACCTACAACCAGCGGGCATTAACCAACGGGTAATTGCAAGATGGGTAATCAATAGATATGGGTACAGGTTACCCAAGATCATCCCCACCGGCATCGGGATCCCTAGCAAATAACTAACAGGAATTCAGAAGCAACTAAAATATGTCGTCTCTTTCATAATGTAGTGCATGTGGTGACTGATTTATCGGAGACTGATTGATCTGAGGTGCCAAAAAAAAAAACAACAGTAAAGATCCCTGTGTGATACCCATTTGGTGCTTTGGGGACCTTTGAACTTGGTTTCATTCCTGTTATCTTCTGCCGTAAGATGGCCGCTGGTAGCGTAGCTGTTACAAGGTGCAGGTGTGGTCTCAGGTGACCTGGGATTAGTAACCTTCCTGATGCTTTTGGGACCTCTGAACTTGGTTTCAGTCATTATTTTTTCTGCTGTAAGATGTTGTTGGCAGTAAATTACTTTGTCCGATTAGCGGAAGTTGGGCTAAGTTCCATTTTTGTCATGTCAAGCTCTAAACATTCACTTGTGAATGTGAAGGCTCAAATATTTTGTTCCGGTATCTAAAAACCATGTTTGGACGTAATAATATAATTAGCTAGCTAATATAGCTAATAGATGTTAAGTCCCACACATAGGAAATCGATAGTGAAGAATCACAATATACAAGGTGGAGAGCAGCCCTCTCGCATACCAAAACAGTTTTTTTTTTTCAGGTTCAGTTCGGCCTGATCTCTTAGTTGGTTATGGATTCTAGCGGACTTCTGGGCTAGGTGCGATGCTGACTCGTGGGTATAGCAGGTTCGGCCGAATCCACTATATATAGCAACGATTGGATCTACTGAGACGAACATTAATTCAACAATATCATATATAGACAACACCGATGGCATGATTTTTGTTAACGTGGTTCATCTTAAGCCTTATATTCTCCAACCATGACTACTCCCAAATATCTTAACACCTATCGCTACATGGTCCTCACTACTACATACAGGTTCTATAGGGGCGGCTGGTAGCCTTCTGTAGGGCGGTTTTGCCACGCCCTAATCTTCCGTTCCTACAGTAGTTTGCTCCTATCAGATGAGCCGCCCCTACAGAGAAACTGTATGAAATCGTGTTTTCAAAATTCAAAAAAAAAAATACCAAAACATTTTTATTTTTTTCGGGAGCAGCCCATCGCCATGCGCCCGCCCTTCTCTCCGTCGAAGTCGCAAGTCGCGCATTTTTCGCGTAAAATCGCGTTTCTCGCGCGGGCGCGGATTCGAACCCAGCGACCTCGTGCTTGCGCGTGACCCTCCCTAGCACTGCGCTACACACTCACATGTGTCCATATCCCATTCCGCGTCCCCCACATATTATACAAATCCGGAGTGTAAATTGACTATTTGAGGCCTTAAATGGATTCAAACTAAAAAGTCGTCAACTACAAAGTTTCATAACTTTTCGAGATCTACATTTCATATGTAGAAAGTTTTCCCCATCCGAGGTCGTTTACTTAAATTTGAATTTCAAATTTGAGACATTTCAACACAACTTTTGCATGACTAGATGATTTCAAAGTAAAAAGTGGTCAACTACAAAATTTCATAACTTTTTCGAGATCTACATTTCATATGTAGGAAGTTTTTCCATCCGAGGTCGTTTACGAAATTCGAATTTCAAATTTGAGACATTTGAACCCGACTTTTGCATGGCTAGATGATTTCAAAGTAAAAAGTGGTCAACTACAAAGTTTCATAACTTTTCGAGATCTACATTTCATATGTAGAAAGTTTTCCCATCCGAGGTTGTTTACGAATTTTTAATTTTTAGTGCCTTGTTTCAAAAATTCGGGATCCCACTCGTAGGGCGCCTCAATATAGAGCGGCCTCTACGTGGACCGCATTAGGGGCGGCTTCGTGATTGAACCGCCCTAGTAATAGTAGGGGCGGCTCAGACACCAGCCGCCCCTAATGTGGTTACTATAGGGGCGGCTCGTATGGGGTGTCGCTATAGGGGCGGCTCGAAAAATGAACCGCCCCTAATGCAAAAGGGGGGCGTTCTCTTAGTAAGCTTTTGTAGTAGTGACTGACACTGCTGGAGGCATGGTTTATGTTCATGATGCTGTGCATGGGCGCTGTTGGACGGGGGATAGGAGGTTTCGCCATGTAATGCAGCCTTCGAATTCATGCATCATATCTGATCAGGAACCTGAAACGATGGATCACATCTTGTTGGGGTGCTGTTTTAGCAGAGAAGTGTGGAGCATCTGCTTAGCCAGGGTCACCTGCAGGATAGCTTTGTGGAAAGGCTTTGTTCATAAGTTGTACTTGAGGAAAAGAGTTCGTGCTCTTCCGTTTGTTGTTCATGTCTTGAAGCAAGGAATGCTGTAAACAGAAGCTGCTACCATGCTAGTCTTGGTCCACGGTCCCGTATGAACTGAAAATGTTTACAATGATGAAAGCATGCCTCCAAGGTCTTAAGTAAAGCGCATACAAGTATATTTTCTTGAATTTTGCGCATACAAGTATATTGCCCGTTACCTACACTTAATTTATACATTATCTCTTAATTATATGCTGCCCGGCACGATCTTTGAGTGGCTCAGCAACAGTAGTTCCAATAATACCTACGCAAGCCTGAATGTTGAATTCAGCAATGTCTGTTGTCTGGACTTGAAGAAAGGAAAAGAAAAAAAAAGGTTACTGAAGCATAATTTAGCGGACGGAGACTCGGCAAAGAAAGACACTTTCGACAAAGCGCCTCTTTTTACCGAAAGTGTCGACACTTTCGGCAAACACAGCATTTGGCAAAGAGGGCTCTTTGCCGAAAGTGTTTGACACCCTGCAAACAATGACACTCGGTAAATCGCTCCGTTGATGCCGTTGCCTTTGCCGAGCCTGAGACATCTGACACTCGACAAAGTTGTCGAGTGCCACACACCCAGCACTCGGCAAAGAGCCACTTTGTCGAGTGTAAAATTCCAACACTTGGCTCTTTGCCAAGTGTCAAATTCCGACACTCGGTAAACTATGTTTTTTTTTGGATTTTCTCATCCAACAGTACCTTGACACTCGGCAAACCTCCATCATCTTTGCCGAGTGTTAATATTTGACACTTGACAAATTTTCTTTGCCGAGTGTCACGCTGGCCTTTGCCAACACTCGGCAAAGACCATGTCTCCAGTAGTTCATATCTCATAAGTGAAAGCATACCTCCAAGGTCCTAAGGAATGTGCATAAAAAAAAGGTATATAATATGGTCGTTAGTCGTTACCCACAAACAATACATTATCTACTGGCACGACCTCCGCGTGGCTCAGCAATATCATTGTTTTTTTTTTTTAAGGGAAACAGGAGGGGGGTCACCCCTACTGTGCTTTTATTTAAAAAAAAAGGAACAAAGTCTCTGAATGTTATCCTACATTCGTACGGTCGTACCAACAATTGCGATAACACGTACGCAAAGCCTCTGAATGTTGAATTCAGCGATGTCTGGACTATTGACTAGAAGAAAGGCGAGACTTTTGTTTGGCTACGTACAGCCTATGAAGCTTCATTGTTGTTGCGCGCTCTGCGTGCAGCGTGCAGTCAACTTAAACGGCAATGCATACCAAGTAGGTAAGTAGGCTGGCTCGGCTCTCAGTGTTCAGGCAAGTGTACTGGAGAGAACACCCCGAAGACGGCGGCCTGATGAAGATGTCGGCTTGCACCACCGTCGCCGTCTTGTTCCTCTTCATCTTGCTGCCATCGTGTTCTCCCGACGACCGGCTTGTCATCGGAAAGCCACTCTCCGCTGGCGGTGTCATCGTCTCTGACGGCGGCTCCTTTTCGTTAGGCTTCTTCTCCCCCACCAACTCATCAACTCCGGCGCCGCTGTACCTCGGGATATGGTACAACGGCATCCCCGAACTCACCGTGGTGTGGGTCGCCAACCGGGAAACCCCGCTGATCACTGGCACAGTGGCACTGGCTCTTTTCGTCGGCTGATGCCGGACCGACGCTCGCGGTGACCAACACCTCCAACCTCGTCTTGTCGGATGCCAACGGTCGCGTTATTTGGGCGACCAACGTCGTAATCACCGGCACTGGCACGGATGGCTCGCCTCCGTCGTCGTCGTCCGACACGCCGGCCGGTGCCGTTGCCACGCTCACGAACGACGGGTGCCTCGTTCTCCGGGCACAGGACGGCACCACGCTGTGGCAGAGCTTCGACCACCCGACCGACTCGTTCATCCCCGGCATGAAATTCCGGTTCCGTTTGAGAAACAACAACAAGGCCTCCAGTGGCGGTGGTGACCGCCTCGTTTCTTGGAGGACTCCCATCGATCCGTCGCCGGGGAGCTTCACCTACGGCCTCGACGAGGCCACGTCTCTCCAGATCTTCGTCTGGAACGGGTCGCGCCCCATCTGGCGCAGCACCGTGTGGACGGGCTACAGGTCGTCCATCCACTACATGCCCAACATCAGCGCCCACGTCTACCTGGGCGTCAACGCCGCCGACGGCGAGATCTACATGGGCTTCAGCGTCCCCGGCGGCGTCTCGCGTGCACGGTACGTGATGAGTTCCTCTGGCAAGTACGCGCTCCAGAGCTGGAACGAGGCTTTCTCGGTGTGGGAGGAGCTCATAGGGTGGCCGCGCGACTGCAGCCGCTACGGCTATTGCGGCCCGTTCGGCTACTGCGACAACACCGACGTCGCTGCGGTAGTACCGACATGCAAGTGCCTCGACGGCTTTGAGCCGGCGAGCAGCGAGAACTGGAGCGGCGGAAACTTCTCGCGGGGATGCCGCCGGAGAGAAGCGCTGAGATGCAGGGACGGGGAAGACCGTTTCTTGGCGTTGCCGGGGATGAAAGCGCCGGATCGGTTCGTGCACGTCAGGAACAGGAGCTACGACGACTGCGCGACGGAGTGCATGGGCAACTGTTCCTGCGTGGCTTACGCGTACGCCAACCTGAGCACCAGTGCAATCAATGGGGATTCCACCAGGTGTCTGCTATGGGTGGGGAGCTCATCGATGCAGAGAAGATTAGTGCCGATGAAGCCGGAGACGAGACGCAGCATCTCCGGCTTTCTGGCCTCGATACAGGTACTGATTTCTATCCTTTTCTTCACGTCTTTACACTAAATTAATTTTCAGTTTAACTTAAACAATATAACACATACTATCATTCTTTTGTGGTTTGATTCATGTTCCAAAACATTATGTAGCGTTAGCACGGACATTATATCTTACACCAAAATAATAAAGAAAAAAATGCAAAAAAAAAAAAAAAAATACTTGACACTTAATCCGCCCTTCACCTAAAGTTTAGAACTCTAAAATTTTTAGAGCACTATATCTCAGTTTTGAGATTTAAGAGCATCTCTAGGAGGAGGGAGAGGCCTCACATCCTTTTAATAGTCACTACCAATTTGGACTCACTTGTCATCATAAAATCTACTCCTCTATTTCAAATTATAATTGCTTGACCTTTTCAACCCTAAGTTTAAACACTTGTCTTATTTAAAAAAAATAAATTGTGCAAACATAGTCAAATTTAAGTCATTCTTAAGGATATTTTGTTAATAAAGCATGCCACAACAAAAGAAGTGATATTTTGTATAAATTTTTGAATAAGACGGGTAGTCAAACTTGGGTTTGAAAAAAAAGTTAAACAATTATAATTTACAACAGAGGGAGTATCATAGTGCAAAGGGGAACGAGGGTAACTCGCTCGCTCGAGCGAACGAAGTGGTGGGTCAAAGGAGGGAGTGTCGAGTACAGATTCGGCCCGGCTAGAGGGGCTAGCCGCGAGCCAAGCCGACCTAGAGGGGGGCCGCCGCCTCCACCGCCCGCGCCCACGCCGCCGTCATCGTTCTCAAATCGTAATAAAGTAAGATTAGAGTTTGATTAGAACTTTGCTTGAGAAGGGAGATTCCACTCTATAACGAAATCTCCTATTAGGAAATCAAAAAGAGTTTGCTTGTAGAAAGATATTCCAATCTATAAGGAAACCTTTAGAGGTTGCTTGCATTACAAGTCCCATAGGAGGGCTATATAAGGAAGAAGGATGTAGTCTCACTATTCAAGCAATAAAGAAAATATTCACCCCAACCCTAGCTACAGCCGCCGCCGCCCCTACTCCGCGTGCGCACCCACCTCCTCCTCCCCCTAGCGTCGCCGCTGCCCGTCGTCACCGCACCCGCATCACAGCTGTGACACGTGGTACTCAGAGACCAGGACGACCACCCACCATTGATGACGTCCGAGATGTACGACTTCTTCATGGTCATTGGCGTTTCTTAACGCAAAGCGAAAAGAGTTCCGCAAGCGCGCGGGAAATGCCGGGCCAGAGCTTTCACCCTAAGTATTCAGGGTATCGTATTTCCACGGGAAGGCATGGTGCAAGGTCTCTAATAGAAAGATGGACAAGATAACACGACTGTATAATAGACCAAGGTTCATAACAGGGATGGAAAGGGCAGGTAAAGGATAACTTGACACACACACTCGAGCAATCTCAAGGATAAAGAAAACCCTAAACTGGAGCAGGCCTATCCTATATAGTTGTGCTAAGAACAAGTTAATGATCATACAAGATATAAGGACAGAGGTAGATGGATCGGGAGATGCCCGCACTGGTCTGCCCGGCCGATAGACACTTTCTTTAACTCCTACTCAATACCCGAACGTGGAGGAGTGCTAGGGGCGGACAGGGGTCTGTCACCACCGCCACCTACCTCACTACCGTGGGGCACCGACATATCCCGAAGGCTCCCCGCACACCCGGCTCCATGCCCGCGTGCACTAAGGAACTACCCTTACCCCCCATGGACTCCATGCCCGCAGCTAAAATATGGGCAAACCCGAAGGTACGACAGACTGCCATCTAAACTCCATGTTATAAATTGTATGAATGGTTAGGCGCAAGTTCTATGATGGAATCATAACATAGAAACTATAGCCTAGTTCATATGCAATGATATATCATGAGGAACTATACTCTAGTTCTATAGCACAACTATAATGATAGTTAAGAACAAGAACAACGATGAAGAACATGAAGAACAATGAGTTGCTCATACCAAGTATCTCCATGTTGATCTTGATCTTCTATTACATCTTGCCAAGCTCCTAGCTCTAAGCAATAAAAAGTAAAAGAGGTACAAGTGTGGAGGGAGAGGCTCTTGTATGGTGTGTGTTTTGAATGGAGCCCTCCACTATCTATTTATAGCTAGGATGGTCGGTTTCGTGCAGGTAAATAAGGAAGCACCCCCGGGAACCGACTATGCATGGCGGCATGCAACCGCCAGAAAAAGGGCGATGCGAATTGGTGGAACCGCCTTTGGCGTGTGGGCTTGTGGGTCGGTTCTCATCGTTAATCGCCTGGTGCTTTGGTCCACTTGTTCTTTGAAGTGGGCTTTCTCTATTTCCCTTGATTGCGCATTTCTGGAATATGTGTTCTGCTTTGCGCTTTCTTCTTTACTTCATGCATTTCCACTTGTTTCCGACGTTTGTCCCCGCAAAACATGTTTTCTCGACAAACAAGTGGAACTAGGTCATAGCATATGTATATGTGTCATAAGCATGCTTGTTTCTCCTAATTTGGATAAAAATTGGCGGTATAAAATGGTCGATAACGACCGCCAACAAGTCCCCCAAGCACCTTTTTGCTCGTCCCGAGCAAATAGTTAGATACTTGGTCGTTGATCGAGTTGCTACAACGACAATATAATTCGAAAAGTACCATGCTTATAACAAAGTATTCTTCCGTAATTTAAATAAGTCGGCACTTTTATCCACCCTTTATTACTCAACGTATGTGGGGCTTTAACTTTCTCCAAGTTCTTGGGTGGTCGCAAGATAGAACGGTTGCTATAGAAACACTAATCATTCATTCTTTTGATCAACCATCTATCCGGGATTTTTTTATTTATTTCTTTAAATGCTTTTGAGGAAATATGGGCTATCTTTTTTGGAGAGGTGGGTTCCACTCACCCTTGGACTTGTGTCCATTATTTCCTCTCTTTCTCTCTTTTTTTTTGAGATGTGGGCTCTACTCGCCCTTGGACACATGTCCATTTTTCATCTCTTTTTTTTTTTTTTTTTTCTCTCTCTTTTATTTATTATATATTTTTTTTTTGCATAGCCCATATCTCTCTATTTTTTTTTTTCTTTTTAAAAAATAAATTCCCGGATGTCAAGTTTCTCTTGGAAATCGAAATTTTTAGTAGAATCTCTTTGCACCATATCATATCCGCAACAACTTAGAAAAGGATCATGTATTTGCAAACCCACAATTCGTTTAAGTATTTCAAGGTGAGACATTATTAGCCAACAAACTTAAATATTGGGGAATGCAAAGTCATAAACTTGGCACAAATGAATTATAGATAGAGCAACTATTCATCATTTCAACATGGAGAAACTAACATTCTTTAACACATATGAGAGTGGAATGATTTTTATTGTTATGTTGTTTTCATCATATCTCATCATTTATAAGATAGAAAAGATAAATAAAATGTGAGATACATGTTACCTTCATGGGAGTCCTCCCCAAGCTAGCTCATGTCTTACCTTACATGATTTAGCTGGGAATACAGCTAGTTGGTTGCACGCCATGGCCTGTTTTTGTTGTTCGGGGCCACCTTTGAGCGTGCCAGAGACTCCCCTCAAGCTTGTCTTTTGATGACATCAAAATAACAAGACAAACATACTTGGGGTTGAAAGGTTTATTATTATCATTATTTTGTTATAAAAGTTTTTTTTTTTGTTCTCTAAACAAATTTTTATCTCCATTGTCATCCCAAGGACTTACCCTTATGAAGTTGATAAATTCTGCAGGGGTTAGTCCATATGATCGACCAAACTTTATACTTAGCAAACTTTGGATCAAAAAATCAAACTTGACTCCATGTCTAATTTGATTAAGGCAGACTTAGCTATCCTAAGCACCATGCTTAATTTAGCAAGCCTATGGGAGTATGGTCACCAACTGGATGACCAAAACTTCCAAGCCAAAATATGCCAAAGATAAAGAGAGGAAGCATGAAAGGATAACAAGATCCATCCAAATGAGGTGAAAACATTGTAAAGAGAACAAGGTGATTTTTTTTAAAAAATTTTATGTTGATTTTTTTTTGCAAGGTAACAAAAGGAGATGAGAGTGCAAGATACATGTTACCTTGTTGTTGTCCTCCCCAAGCTAGCTCAAAGCTCATTGAATCGGGGTTGTGCCCGTGCCCCTTTTTTTTTTTTTGGCTTTTCCCCGCATGGTTACGATATGGTACATCACGAGGGGACCTACCATCCCATGTGATTACCTCATTAAAAAAATATATGCAGGAAGCAAAAGAATTTGAGCTAGTTATTTTTTTTTTCAAAATTTAATTGAAGTTCTCGAAGGAGGACATTTCATTTTCATCATATATATATTTTTTTTTTTTTATGATAAACTCTTGTTATAAACAATGGCTACTACACATGCATATTATCATGAACATGTTCTAGTAGATCATTCCTTTAACCAATGCCTTCTCGAACGGCGCGCCAGAAAGCTTGTTGGCGTTTCTTAACGCAAAAGCAAAAGAGTTTAAGCAAAGCGCACGGAAATGCCGCCAGAGCTTTCACCGGAAGTATTCGGTTGTATCGTATTTCCACAGGGGAAGGCATGGTGCAAGGTCTCTAATAGAAAGATGGACAAGATAACACGATTTGTATAATAGACCAAGGTTCATAACGGGGATGGACCGAGGTAGGTAAAGTAGATCATTCCTTTAACCAATGCCTTCCCCGGCAACGGCGCCATAAAGCTTGTTGGCGTTTCTTAACGCAAACAGAAAGAGTTTCGCAAGCGCACGGAAATACCGCTGTAGCTTTCACCCGAAAGTATTCAGTGTATCGTATTTCCACAGGGAAGGCATGGTGCAAGGTCTCTAATAGAAAGATGGACAAGATAACACGATCAGATAATAGACCAAGGTTCATAACAGGGATAGACAGGGTAGGTAAAGGATAACTTGACGCACACACTCGAGCAATCTCAAGGATAAAGAAAACCCTAAACTGGAGCAGGCCTATCCTATATAGTTGTGCTAAGAACAAGTTAATGATCATACAAGATATAAGGACAGAGGTAGATGGACGGGGAGATGCCCGCACTGGTGCGCCGGCCGATAGACACTTTCAAGTACTCCTACTCAATACCGAACGTGGAGGAGTGCTAGGGACGGGACGGGGCTGTCACCACCCGCCGCCTACCTCACTACCGTGGGGCGCCGACATATCCCGAAGGCTCCCGTGCACCCGGGCTCCATGCCCGCGTGCACTAAGGAACTACCCATACCCCCATGGACTCTGACCCTACGGATCAACGAGCTAGAATATGGGAAAACCCGAAGGTACGACAGACCGCCATCTAAATTCCATGTTATAAATTGTATGAATGGTTAGGCGCAAGTTCTATATGATGGAATCATAATATAGAAACTATAGCCTAGTTCATATGCAATGATTATATCATGAGGAACTATACTCTAGTTCTATAGCACAACTATAATGATAGTTAAGAACAAGAACAATGATGAAAAACATGAAGAACAATGAGTTGCTCATACCAAGTATCTCCATGTTGATCTTGATCTTCTGTTACATCTTGCCAAGCTCCTAGCTCTAACCAATAAAAGTAAAAGAGGTACAAGTGTGGAGGGAGAGGCTCTTGTGTGGTGTGTGTTTTGAATGGAGCCCTCCACTATCTATTTATAGCTAGGATGGTCGGTTTCGTGCGGGTAAATAAGGAAGCACCCCCGGGAACCGACTATGCATGGCGGCATGCAACCGCCAGAAAAAGGGCAGTGCGAATTGGCGAAATCGCCCGATCCGTAGGACCCACTTCCGGTCCGGCCCGGGCCGGGCTGGCCCTCTCTCGACCGCCTTTGGCGTGTGGGGCTTAATGGGCGGTTCTCTTTATCGCCGGGTGCTTTGGTCCACTTGTTCTTTGAAGTGGGCTTTCTCTATTTCCCTTGATTGCGCATTTACGAATATGTGTTACGCTGCGCTTTCTTCTTTACTTCATGCATTTCCACTTGTTTCCGATGTTTGTCCCGCAAAAACATGTTTTCTCGAGAAACAAGTGGAATTAGGTCATAGCATATGTATATGTGTCATAAGCATGCTTGTTTCTCCTGATTTGGATAAAAATTGGCGGTATAAAATTGTCGATAACGACCGCCAACAATGGCCCTCAGGCGTCTCCTCAAGAACAACTTTGAGAAGATCGACCGCGCTTCAATGAGATCGAGGCCCGTCTTCGCCGCATGGAGAACGTCCAACGTCACCGCTCCGGTCCACCTCCCTCCACTACGCCGCATGACGACGACCGACACCCGGTATGGCTGACGACGCCGCTGCTCCGGCGTGGCGGCGATGCCCACCCGGCCATGGCGCCACCCCAGCGCCTACATCGACACCGACGACAACCATGATGACTCATTCCGGATGATGGATGAGATCAATCTACACTTCTAGCGTAATGATCCTCAACCATCCAGGAAGACGACGAGTGAGCAAGCGTCAATGACACCAGCCAGGCGCCCTACCCACAATTCATGGTACGTCTGGCACCCCCGACATACGATGGCAACGAAGACCCTACACCTTGGATTGGCATGATGGAGTCACTGTTCACGCTACAGCAGGTGCTCGACACCGAGTTCCACATCAGGTTCGCCGCTTGCTGTCTTATAGGTGCAACACAACTTTGGTTTCAACATTTGACCAGGAAGAGGCCATTGGAGGAGTCGGACACCTTCTCACTCTACCTCAGGTGTGACTTCGGACCCCCATTGACAACAACATGACCGTAGACCTTGCACCGCCAAGGTAGGGCCGAGCCTTGGCCGACTACATCGACACCTTTCCGAGGCCTATGCGACACACCTAGACCTTCCGAGCCCGCTCCACCGTGTCCACCTCTTCATCGGTGAACTCCGCACGCCGCTTCGAGCAAAGTCCGGTGGGAGGGGGGACGGATAATGCATGAGGCAATCCGCCTCGGCGCATCAATTCAACACCCCTGCTCGGCTTCGCCACATCCCGTGGTGGCGGATGACTAGCACAAAGACGTCGACAACGACAACGACACTTCTCTGACAGAGACCACAACGCCTCGGGTGCAGCCACGGTGACTAATTGTTGTCATGGATGCCTTCAACAACCAGGTCACCAACGACCTCCTCACCGAACTCCGTCTTGGGACCTCGACGAACCATGAGCTCTAGGTGATTGCAGCTACCATCGAGCTCCAAGCAGCAGCACCAGAGTGGACACTGTACAACGGCATCGTCAGGTACACCGACCGTTGCTATGTTCCAGCAGCTTCCATTCTCTTACAAGACCTACTACTACAGCAGGGAGTTCCCCCCACACAGTCTTGCGGTGGGCTTCCACCTTCCGATGTCAGCACCAGCTCAGCATGCCATCCTAGCAAGCATCTTGCTAATGGGAACGAGACCGCACGTCAACCTGCATGATGCTATGGTCCTCCTCTTCGACGACAATGACCACGAGTTCATCAACGTCGACAACGTCGGCATGGACTACGTGGGCACCGGTGTGCCCTCGGTCGGCCCAATTGTGGAGACCACAAGCGACCTCCTCTATGGCCGCTTACTACTTTTCACCTCGACACCTGTCTCGTCCATCCAACACGCCTTTTGCAGACACATTCACATACAGGTGGAGGTTGGCACAGTCTACTCTATCCCGAGACCCCCGGCATCCCTGCGGACGCTCTACCTCACAGGTGTCATGAGAGGAGCCTCCATGGCTGCAGCACGGCTTGACAAGCCGTATGTGCGACAACCATACAGCTACCACTTCATCTACTTCGGACACCACCACTTCAAGCTCTCATTTGACGATGATGCCTTCTATGTCAATGAGCATCACGACAGGATGGGTAACCTTATGCTATGGCAACGACGACATTGCACCACTATCGCTACGGCCTACGCATCAACTTGGTTGGTTAGCAGACGCGTGGACGCGTCGCCTTGACGAACGGTGGAGAGGTGTCACAATACAGTCGGCCCGGCCCGTAGAGGGCTAGGCGTGAGCCAGCCCGCCCGGAGGGGCGGCCGCACGCCGAGGTGTCGCCGCCGCCGCCCTACGCCCACGCCGCCGTCATCGTTCTCAATTCGTAATAAAGTAAGATTAGAGTTTGATTACATCTTTGCTTGTGAAGGGGATATTCCACTCTATAACGAAATCTCCTATTAGGAAATCAATAAGAGTTTTCTTGTAAAAAGGTATTTCAATCTATAAGGAAACCTTTAAAGGTTGCTTGCATTACAAGTCCCATAGGAGGGCTATATAAGCAAGGAAGATGTAATCTCATTATTCAAGCAATAAAGAAAATATTCACCCCAACCCTACAGCCGCCAACGCCCCCTACTCCGCGCGCGCACCTCCTCCTCCCCTGCGCCGCCACCTCCTGCTGCTGGCCGCCACCGCCCCTAGCGCCACCATCGCCGGCGCCGCCACACCCGCATCGCGGCCGTGGACAGGAGCATTCTCGGTGGCGTGGCCATGGGCAAGGAGCACGAAAGCGAGGCTAGATCCGGCTAGATCCACGCGGCTACATGCCACAGAGAGCAAAGGGATCCGTTCCGCCATGGGCCTGTCGGAGGGAGCTGGATGGAGAAAGAAGGGAAGGGAAGCTCTACCGTAAGTAGGCCACGTGAGACTCAAATCGTAGGCATAAAAGAAAAAAAAAAGTAAGGGCATGTTTGGGTTGCCCTGGTCTCTACATTAGCAGCTGCTGCAGTTGTTGCAAATCATTCTTACAAACTACTGTAGTATGACTGTGTACAAATAGCACAACTGAAAACTAGCTGAAACCCATAGAAAATAGGTATAAAATAAATACAAAAATAGGACTTGACAGAAGGTAAAGTTAGGGGTAAACTTGAAAAGAAACAAAGGTCACGGTTCAGGCACGTTGATTGCTAGTCTCCAAGCGCTCCTATCTATAGCTAAATCTTTGGAGATATTCTACTCCTTAGGGTCTCTCTTAACTGTCTCATCCCAAGTCAGTCTAGGTCGACCTCTACCTCTCTTTACATTATCTATCCGCTTTAAAACCCTACTACGCACCGGCGCCTTGGGAGGCCTCCGTTGGACATGTTCAAGCAAACCATCTCAACTGATGTTGAATCAACTTCTCCTCGATTGGCGTGCCACCCCAACCCTATCCCGAATCTCTTCATTCCAAATTCTATCCCTTCTTATATGCCCGTAAAACCAATGCAACATACACATCTCGCTACACTCGCTTGTTCTTTGGACATCGCCGGACGAATCGCCCGTCCTATAGAACTTATCTTTTAGCTTTTGTGACACTCTCTTGTCACAGAGGATGCCGAAGCTTGAGGCCAGTTCAACCAACCTACTGAAAAGCACAATGCCGTTAAATCATGGATTAAATCTAGAAAAATGTGAGCACACATGTCAAGTAAAGGACTTGAACCTTGGGTGGACAGGTTCCACTGTAAGCAACCTAACCAACTGAGCAGTTCGCTAAATTTTGTATACTTTTAGGTTTGAGCCATCAAGAAAATTATTCTTTTAAGGATTCTCACATATGCATTTTGGTTGAAACATTATTTCATATCTATGTTGATGGTATAAGTACTGTAACCACTCTTATTTCTTTATAAAAACATTATACTACACACATAATTCTTTGATAGAGTAAACTGAATATTTGTAGACCGAAGGTAGCAATTACTATCATGGTTTTAAAGTTTTCTAGAGTAAATAATTAGTATTAAGCTTAAATATTAACGATCTCTTGAGGTTGGCACTATTAGCCCCTAGTATATTTCACTTCAAGCTTCCTTCGCTGATCTTGAGTGGAGCGATTCATGCTTAAACAACTATTTTTTTTTGTACCATTAGTGTAATTAGAGCTCAAATAATTTTGAATTAATATGGTACAACATGCACAATAGTTTTAATTTAACATGCCGCTCAACTTTTGTATATCAACTAATATATAAAATCAAAGTATGTCATCATTATATGCTTGGATCATAATTGACTTCGTTTCTTCTCAAGGTGGAAGGAAGGACAGAAGAAGGACAGTGAAAATTATGCTGCCAATTTTAGCAAGTGTTCTGCTGACATGCATATGCTTTGTTATATGTGTTTTTAAAATCAAAGCCGCCAAAGGTGTGTATTCGATTACAAGTATCTGCACATATGATATATGCTCTAATATAATCATTATTTTATTAAATAATTCAATGCACTATATTCCCTAATGATAGAGATTTTTTTCTTGAAACTTATGAGATAGGGAATAAGCAAAAAGACAAAAGCACAAGACTTTAGCCTTTGGAGAGGTGAATGCTGCTGAAGGCTTTGAGTTTCCTATGCTTAGTTTGAAAGATATCATAGCCATGACAAATAACTTCCACAAATCATTTATGATAGGACAAGGTGGTTTTGGCAAAGTTTACAAGGTATGTATGCCATCTAATTATTAGGATGATGTCGAGAATTATCATATAATATTTTTCAGTTTACACCGTTTCTCAATTGAAGTTATATGAGATTAATATTCTAATCTATTTTCTGTTTTAATTGCTAGGCAAAGTTAGATGGCCGAGAAATTACCATTAAAAGGCTCAATTGGGGTTCTGATCAAGGGACAGTGGAATTCAAAAATGAAGTTATTCTAATTTCCAAGCTACAACACAGAAATTTGGTTAGATTTCTCGGTTGCTGCATAGAGGGGGATGAAAAGTTGTTGATTTTTGAGTACATGCCTAACAACAGCTTAGATGCTCACATTTTCGGTATGCTCTAATAGCTCATTACAATCTCATTAATCCTATAATAAACTAGTTAGTAAGAAATGGTTTTTCTTTGTAGGTAGTACAAGAAAAGCACTTCTAGATTGGCCAACACGTTTTAACATAATCAAATGGGTTGCCAGAGGACTTCTATACCTTCATCAAGATTCTAGGCTAAAGGTAATTCACAGAGATCTCAAAGCAAGCGATGTTTTGTTGGATGAAGAAATGAGACCAAAAATAGCGGACTTTGGCATGGCAAGGACGTTTGGTGACAACCAACATAATGAAAATACTGGCGGGTCGTCGGAACATAGTGAGTGCTCTTTATTTTAATAAAAACTGAATACATGTTAAGCTAAGGCAAAGAAAACCCTTCATGGTAAAAATATCAACAGCGGCTACATGGCTCCCCGAATATGCACTCGAGAGGCATATTTTCTGTCAAGTCTGATGTGTATATCTTTGGTATCTTGACTTTGGAGATTGTAAGTGGTCAGAAGATGAGCTCTCCCAATCAAACATTGGATTTTGATAACCTTACTATCTATGTGAGTATAGTTTTATAAACTAGCAAATGACAAGCGTCAATATTTTAGAATCCCACAACCTCACTTAGCTATTGAGTTGATTTATTCAGGCATTGAATCTATTGAAAGAAGGGAAAGCAAATGATTTGGTAGACTCAAGTATTGTCAAGAGCTGTACACCAGATGAAGCTTTGCTTTGCATCCATATCCGACTCCTAAGTGTGCAGGATAACCCCAATGATAGGCCACTCATGTCATCTGTTTTGTTCATGTTGGAGAATCGAAGCATCACACTTCCCATTCCAAAGGAACCTGCATATTTTCCACATACAAATAGTCAAGCATAACAAAGAAGGGGAAGTAATCAAAACTCAAAGAATAGTGTAACTCTTACAGTTATAGAGGGCAGGTAAGCCTATTCAATTTAAAATTTCTAGAGATAACAGAGATGCATATATAATGTATAAGGGAGACACATAATCGTTTGTAGGGAAGTACCATTTCTTCTAGCTTCTTTTTATATATATTTTGTACCTAAGTTCTATATTGTGACAACATTAATTTGATATTCAAACTACTCATATTGAGTTAATGAGTGGAAGTTCGAGCTTTTTTTTGCAAGGAAAGAGCCTTTATATGACTCAGCGACCTGATTTTACAATCAGAAGCAATAATAGGCTCAATGAAAGCCTGCTCTAAGAACTACCAAATGGTCCATTGTTTTGTTCTCATTGTCGGTTGTAAAATCATGGGCCGTGTGGACAACTTTCCAATCTCGACGAAAGCATGAATAATAAACCTTACTCTAGACTAGTGTGTTTTCCATCTCGACGACGAAGCATCCGGGCTATAGTACTACAAATACAAACGACCTCAAGTGCTCACATTTGTCGGCACCGCTTAGTAGCAAGAGAGGGCCTCTCTAGTCTCCATAGCTTCCACCACCTCTTCTCAGATCCCAAGGGTGCCTCTTGTAGGACCATTGAACCAAGGCGTGATTAAGTCATAACCGTAGGCGCCGCCTCTCGATGATGACATCGGGGTCACCATCACCGGTGTCAAATGGACCCGTCAACATTGACCTTCACCCCAGCCCTTTTGAGGCCATTCCATAGGCATGGTTGTTCTTGCTTTGCGCTCCTTTATACCTTCACATAAGGAATCTACCATGAGGATCAGCCAAATTTCTATTCCGCCCGACATAACACGGCTCCTATATATACATTTAGCAGGATCGGCGTACGGAGCCCAATTCATAGGATGCACAAAAGCATTAAAAAGCACCATGTATAGGAACAATGACTGACGAGGAAAACTAAGGCCATGTTTGGTTCCCCTGAGACTCATGATGGGCGTCTCTTGGTAGAGAGAGAGAAGAGTTTGGATAGGATAGAGTCCATCTAGAGGAGGTGAAAAACCAATCTAGACGTTCTTGCGAGGGACTTTTTGTTTATTACTCCAAATAAAATGGTTCCCATACAAAGGTAACTCAATAAGCCCAATCTTACTAATGGCATCATTAAAAAGGAACATCTCTGTATAATCAACACCAAGTTTATTCCTGTCTTCCGGATTTCTATAGAGATTAAAACCCCAAACACCAACTAATCAACATGATCAGGCATTTGTATATTTTTAAACCAGGATAGGAAAGCTCTCTTACCACTAGAAGTGCAGGGAGCATAAATATTAGCAAGGATCCAGGTGGCGCCATTGTGAGCAGAGACAAATTGCGTAGAGGTAGAATAAGAATTCTGAAAAACTCTAGATCCATAAAAAAAGAGCTTTTCCACAAGATATCGACAACCCCCCCCCGAAGCCCCAATAGAAGGAAGATAATCAAATATGTCAAAGGATGGGGGCAAAGAGCTTTATAAAGGCAGTATCAAACTGCTCCACGATTTGTTTCTTGCGTGCATCACTACCGGATTTCAGCCGCTTGCCCAGTGTCTCAAGCACTTTCGGTAAACAAAGAAATACCCTCGGGAAAACCATTTGCCGAGAGTAACACTGCATAACCCGGGCCAGCAACTAAGTGGTCGGCAACCAAAGGTTTGCCGAGGGCTTTCTATGGGACACTCAGCAACTATTTGCCGAGAGTCGGTAAAAGTGCTTGGCAAACATAATTTCGAATTGACATGAGTAACGTCGCTTGCCGAGTCCTCTAACGGTAAGCGCTCGGCAAACAATCAGCATTTGCCCAGTGTCCCGCGTCCCACTCGACAAACATGAACTGTTTGCCCAGTGTCCTGCGGCGCAGCACTCGGCAAACAAGCCACTTACACTGCAAAGGATGGGGGTGGGGGCAAAAGAGCTTTTATAAAGGCAGTATCAAACTGCTCACGTTTTGTTTCTTGCAGGCATGCGTATAATGTCACAAGCACTACTAACAATTCTATCTCTTATGGCATTCCACTTTTTATCAGAGTTAATGCCAAGAATATTCCAGCACAATACTTTCCAGTGTCTATTATCCATTAAAACTTCTTACAGAGAAAAAACAGAATCAACTTAGATAACTAAGGTGCAGGACTAGACAGCAGCTTCAGACTCCCTTCCCTGGGCTCTTGGATGGCCCAGCCTTGTCATCTCCTTTCTTCTGCTTTTTTGACCTCCCAACAGCTTCTTTTGATGGTGGTTTTGAAAGCAGCTTGTCATCGGATAGACTTGCAGGGTCCATGTTGCAGAAAGAAATTCCCAGACTTCGAACTACAGAGGCAGAGATCAAAGGAGGTTTAACATCACAGCCAACCAGCGACGAAGCCAGGAATAGCGTGAGGCAGGGCTGGTTTCCTCTTCTTCTTCCTCCAGCCCCACCTTTCCTTCTTCTTCCTTCTCATGGTGGTAGGGGGCTTAGGCCGGGCTCCATGGGAGTCATGGCCGTAGGGGGCTGGAGCCCGGGTTGCCCCCCCCCCGCTGGCTTCGTCGCTGCAGCCAACACATTTCTTCTTCCTACTATTTCATAACGACTTGGTGACTTCGATCTTCTTCCTACTACTTTCCTATGTTGGCAGGCATTGGCCCTGCAAACTTTCTGCATTGCAGGGACGACTACATCAACAAACACTAGGAGGAAAACCTGTGCAAATTTCTAGCATCGACAACCATCATCTGTAGATACGCCCAAAACTGAACGTTTGCAACTTCTCAAAGCTCTGACATTTCTCTCCTTCCAAATTTCTCAAATACTAAAGAGTATAAAGACTTCTGATTGCTTAAAGAAAAACTAGTGTAACAAAAAAATCATAAAAAAAGAGCAAGGTGCTTGAAAAAAAAAATCACAAGAGTAGGATTTAAACTTGTCCATGCACAGCGAAATACTGCTACTAGTTCAGAACGCCGAAAGAAATAAAGAGCCATAAATCAACCTGGGTTGTTTAATCTCTGAAGAACCCTAAATCAAAACCTTGGTTTGTTTCATCTGCACAATAGGATACTAATCATCTATTGTATAGATCTCGACCTTGACCTGCTTAGCCTGCCTTGATGTGCTGTTTGCCTGCTGGATGTTGCCATTGCCACGCTTCTTCCTGCTCTCACGCGACATCTCCACCATCTCTTCCATCTTCGGAGTCAAGTATGCCGTCGCCTTGCTCGTCGACGGCGAGTCCATCCCCATCGTCGAGGCAGCGCGCTGCTGCGCGTGGGAGCTCATGCCGGCCAGAAGTCGCGCGCGGCCGGTCTGCTCGTACCTCCTCCGGTCGCCGACATTTATGCTGAGGTCGCGCATCTCCTCCTTGAGCGCCTCCAATGCAGGGTCGCCCGCCGTCCGTGGCGACGACAGCTCCAGGGCCTTCAGCTTGACTCCAGGATCCCTGCGGCGCCGGAATGCTGCCCACCGTCAGCGGCTTCCCGTGCGGCGGCGATGCCTTCGGTGGCCTCGAGGCGAAGGCGCTCCCGCCCACAGCCATGGACGGAGGAGGCATGTGCGTCAGTTCCAGCGGCCTCTGGATCACCGCGGCAGGCGCGGCGACGTGGGCCTGGTTCCCCGTCGCGGCGTCCCGGTAGTCGCAGCTCACCTTGAGCAGGCGGGTGACCTCCTCCGTCGGCCGGGCTCTCGGCACGTACACGAGCACCATGAACCGTCTCTCCTCGTCGTCGTAGAGCTCGCCGACGTCGATGGAAGCGGTGCGCTCGTCGGCGCCGACGCTGCTGGCGTAGCTTCCCGACTTGACCTCCTGGATGCGCACGCCCCGATGCAGGCACGCGACAGCGATGCGCGCCTGCTGCACGGCGACAGAGAGGATGCCACCGATGCACTGCGCGAACGAGTCCTGGATCGCCGCGTGGTTCTGGACGAACGAGTAGGTGCCACCCGTCGCCTCCGCGATGGTGTGCATGGCGGCCGCGTCGTGGTGGGCGCCGAACCCGAACGTGTGGATCGGCCCGGGCCGGCTGCTGCCGGCAGCGTGCCTGAACGCCGGCGGTATGAGGTCAACGTAACTTCGGCCGTACGTGTCCCGCCCGTCGGAGAGGAGGATCATGCTGGTGACGGCGTTCTTCTGCCGGCGGCCGAGGAGCACGTCGGCGCCCACGCGTAGGCCCGCGCCGATGTTTGTGCCTCCCCACTCGGCGCCAGGCAACTGCATGACGAGCTTCGCCGAGGCCTTCCCGGCGTCCGTCATGCGCGACAGACGCATCTGGCGCGTCGCCTGGTCCGAGTAGGTCACGATAGAGAGCCGGTCAGCGGGGCCTAGTTGGTCGATGACGAAGAACATGGCCTGCTTCACGAGCTCCATCTTCTTGCCTTTCATGCTACCGCTGACGTCGAGCACGGTGACGAGATCAATCGGGGCGCGCGCCACGTCAGCCGGCGCCTTCGCGTGCACCAGCACCGCGAACTTGTCCCGCGACGCGTTCCTCCCGAGTGCCGTGAACTCGCACTCCGTGGAAAGGACCAACGAGCCGCCGCCGCCGCTGCCGGCATCGTTGGTCGCCGCCGCGGACTCCAGCTTGGGGATCTGAGGGTCTAACGGCTCGTCGTCTTGGAACATGTTGGAGCCAGTCGGTGGCGGTGGGTAATGGTGATGGTGAGCCGCCGTAGTCGACATCGTCGCCCTCGCCCCCGGTTTCTTCCAAACCCCGCCGCCTTCCTCCGCGTCCTCTACTGCTCATCTTTGCCGAGGTTTTTAGGGTTTACTGAAATCTAATCAGCGAATTTGTTACGGTGGGAGGGCGAGGTCAGCTCCGTTTTATTCGCCAGCAAATCGATCGCCAGCCATATCCGGCCTTCCTTATTTTAATCGAGCACAGCAAGTCGTATATTCTCCGGATAAAATTCTATTTTCTCACCGTAAAATTAGGAGAGTTCGGTTTCCCATTTGCATGCGCAGGCCCAAGGGACGAACTAGCACCGTGCCACGCTGCTCCGCCGGGCCAGACACCACCCACCTCTACCGTCCAGGACGCCGCCCAGGAAGCCTTGCCCGCCAGGACACCGACGCCGCCCCGCCAGGACGATGCCCCCCCGCCAGGACGCCACCGCCCCGCCAGGACGCCGCCGTCGAGGCCCTCGAGGGAGCGCCAGGTTTGGTGCTCTGTTATTTGGAAATAGGCCATTATAATTTTCCAACTTTTGATAAACGCCATTGCAATTCATGTTATCGACAAACGCCATTACAACTTTAAGGCTCATCAAACTCGCCATTATCCACGTTTCAAGCGCATACGGGCCCACTTGCAGGTGTATTCTTCGCATACGGACAAACGCCGTCAAATCTCCCTTTGCCTCCGTTACTCACGCTGCGGCGGCGGCGTGGACTCGCGGGCGCGCCGGGCGCTAAAAGAGAACGGCGGTGGGCTATCGTGGCGACGAGCATGGCAGATAGCGATTGGTGGAGCGCGACGCGGCGGCGCGGGCGCGGCAGAGTGAGCAGCAAGGCGTGGTGCGCCCGATTAGAGGTCGCCTCGCCGATTCCCTCGATGTGGCACCGAGAGGAAGCGAGGGAGGCGGCTCGCGGCGGTGAAGGAGCGGGTAGGGAGGCGGAACCGGTCCCGCAGCGCTCGCGGCGCTGGCCGTGGCGCCCGCGCGGCTCGCCCCGCTGGGGAGGACCGCGTGCTCGGGCCACCTCCACCACGCACCGAGCCGACGCCATGGAGGCCTCCAGCCAGTCCCCTCTCGATCCCGTACCTGTGGCGGATGGAGAGGGCCCGGCGCCGCATCGCGGCGGCCTGGCGGCCGGCGGAGCTCGCCCTCTCGCGCGGGACGGATGGGAGGGGCGATGCGACCGCTTCTCGCCGCCGCGACGGAGCGGAAAGAGGCGGGGTAAGCGCGAGCCGCCGCGGCTCCTGCTGCGCCGCGCTGCCCGCTGGCAACGCGACCCGGCGACAACGACGCACAGCGACGGTCGCGTGGCTCGTGGCGCGCACCTGGACTGGCGGCGGTGCCGCCTCAGCGCCGCGCCAGGGCGGAACGGAGGCCACCGCCCGGCGGAGCAGAGCACCACCGCTGCTCGCCGCCGCCTGCACCGCCCCCGCAGCTCGCCCCGCCTTGCACCGCCCATGTGGCGGCTCAATCACGCCGCCCCGCGCCACCTTCGGTCACCGCCGGCGACGCCATATGAGCAGCTAGGGTTCGGCGGTAAGGGAAAGGAAGGAATCACGAACGAGGGGAGAAAGAACCCAGCGCCCGAACAAAGACGGGAGTAACCCTATCACAAAAGTTCCCGGTACATAGGTACGAGGAACGTGGTACATGGGACATGGAACGTTAATTTAAAGTTCCCGGTTGGGGTATACTTCTTCGAACGATGGTTCAAAATCTGGAACGTGAACCAACTATTTTTGGTACGATAGCTTGGTACAATCCTCGTTCTTAAGTGAACTATATAGTTATAATAATCATGTAATTCGTTGTGTACATATGTTTTCTGAATATAAAAATAACTCAAGAATCAATTGATGTGGTCAAACTCCTAAAATCTCAAATGTGACCCACTTAACTTAAGACTCATTTGTCCCATAATACCTTGATCTTCCATTTACCATCCATAATACACATGTCCCATATTAATCGGCTCGGGCAAATGTAAGGCAAGCCTGAAACGCCACCACGCCGCCGCCGCTCACCTACGTACCCAATCGTCGCCCCTGACCTGCAGGAACACGCCCCAAGCATCGCGTTCCATCTCATGTACCACGCCGTTCCGCTCCCCGATCCGAACGAAAGTTCCCGCACGCGGATCATGGCTGTACCACGCCCTTCGCGGATCGGGGAGTAACGGAGAGAGCGATACTTGACGTCGTGTACGAGAATACACCTGCAAGTGGGCCCGTGTACGCTTGAAAAGTAGATAATGACGAAGTTTCAATGAGTCTCAAAGTTGTAATGGTATTTTTTCAGATAACATGAATTGCAATGGCGTTTTTCAAAAGACTGAAAATTGTAATGGCCTATTTCTAAATAACCCCTTCCTTTTAGGATCTTCAACGAGTAATGGGGACAGTTAGTAAACAATTACAAGTTTGTTCTGATGTACTGAATTTTTCTACAAGTGTGATATTGCTAAGTAGATGTCCAGCATGAAGTGCGTTTCTTGATCTAAGCCCAGCATCAAGGGCTGCTTCGAGCGTCTATTGTTTCTGTTGCTGCTCCGATCTTGGTTTGGCTACTCCATGAGATTGCCGCGCAGCAGAGCTTGCCCTGCTGACCTCGACAGCAAATGCGCATCTGATGATTGGCATGGGCAGTTCTTCCTTGGCGTCCTGAAAATCAAGTATGAGGTGGACCGGGGCCATGAAAACCCCAGATTGTGATGTCGTGGTGATAGGTCCTTGTGTTCACATACATTTGATTCCCAGCAACTCGTTATGTTCATCGCTAATGCTCAGGGCTTCACCTGTGGTGAAACGGCATGATTAGGAAAGAGGTTATCCTGAATCCTGAGTGAGTCGCCTAAATGCAAGGTACTAACCTGAACCTGAATTAGAAATTAATGTTGTGATAGTTGTTGGAAACTTCACTGATTAGTTTATATTTTTTTTTTCTCACTCTGGATCTGTGTAATCCCACAATTGTGATAAAGTTTATTACAATATTGGTAGACTGTACTTTGAATCTGGACAAATTCATGATTATGTAACAAATAAGCAAGAAAAGCTAAAAAAAATGACAGACACAAGTGCAGGCATATCTGAGAATGCGAAAGATAAAGAGAAGTTGAGGATATCCTAGCCTCCTGTCCTGGGCACCTAAGGATTTCTGAGTGGGAGCCTTCATATATTGTTGCTCAACACACCTACTTCTTTAGATGGCTAATACCCTTTTTCCGAGTGTCAAGGAGCTTAACTGTTAACATTACTCTAGGATAACTTACTAGCTTGTTCTTTACAAGTTCTTTTATTCTGAATGATGTTGCAATGATCCGGTCAACTTATGTTAAGCTGCAAGCACCACCATTTAATTTCAAGAAAAAAAAAACTTCATTTGAACTCAGTTGTGCTTGTGCTTATCTGCAATATTGTCTACTTGCAATGTTTGACTAGGATATACTCCCTCCATCCAAGATTCTCCGTCGTATAAGTCCTGTGCGCGATGACCAAGGAGCGTCGTAACTCCGCCGCCCGCAGTCTCGTAACTCTGATCGTATTAACGCCCGACGCCTCTTCGCTTGCCCAAGATAACACCGATGAAAACTCCGTTAAGCGTGCTCACGTAATTCCGCTCGCCAGCAGCGCCAGATGTCCGCTCGCCCGCGCCACGTAAACCGTATTGGCGCCACTGCTTCTAAACCCACTGCTTCTCTCAGCAGCGAATTTCTGAAAATTCTGGCAGCAAAAATTCAATCTCAATTGGCGCCATTGCTTCTCAGTTTCCAAATCAATTTTCGGTGGCCTATATAAGTCACCACGAAGATGAAAACGCCCAGCCATAGTGTATTGGTCTCTCCGCCCTGACCTCTTCTTTCTCCACTGCTTACTGACACTGGACTAGATGCTTCCCACACCTGATTGGCGTTTCCTTCGCGATCCATTGAAGTCTATGTTTATGTGGAGGCACAGCGGCGAGCGGCGAGATGCATTCGCATGCGTAGGGAGGCGACTCGTATTTGAAGCAGCGAGAGAGGCCGCGTTCTAACGGGGAAGAAACGGCGGGACTAGTCCAACCGACGGCGATCAGCGCAGCAGTGAATGCGGCAACAGGTCCGAGGCGTTGGGAGCGCCTACGAACGAGGCATGCGCGTGGTCCATCCAAAATACGACGGAGATTTTTGGAAAAATTTTTTTTGCTCAGGCGCTTTAGATTTCTGGATGGAGGGAGTATTGGCTTCACAAAGTTTGGTTATTCTATAAAAAAATATAACACTCAGATTACTTTGGATTGGACATTCCTATTTTTGAAAATTGTCTCATGGACCATAAGCATAAAGCCTGTTTAAGTGATTCGCAAGGATGTTGGAATATGAAATGTTAAATCAGATGCTGCATGTCATATCTCACTCCAACCTTAAGCTTTGCTAATGCTAGCCTTCCTCATGCAGTAAGCTGCTAAGCAACGGCACTGGATCTGGCAGCGTGCACACATGTATGAAGCCCACAAGTGAAGTGACGCTGAGGGCGAAGACTCTTTCTGAATAAGCCACTGCCGAAATAGCAAGGTATTGCAGTCAGAGCCGTATCATTTTTCACCAAAGCATATCATCATGTCCTTAGAAAATACTGCAGCTTTTAACTTTCTGTAAACCATCATAATTTTGGCTGATAGTGGTTGTTCAATTCACAGTTATCCTAATCCTTGTTTTTTCCCAGGGTGGTTTGGATAAGCTCAGATTGTCTGAATGAAATACAATAATAAATTCAGTGCCCGACTATATTCCCAGCGCCACTTTGGAACCTTTCTGCTGCTTTACTCTTTAGCACATTTGGAAGTGGCAGAACTCCATCTCCATCAGAAACAAGCAAATGAACCTGAACGATACACTAGGCGATCCTTCTCTTGGGGAACTAGGCTAAAGCCTGATGACAGACACATACTCTTTGTTTAGTTTACCTCATTATTATGTTTTCAGACTACGTTGCTTTGTGTGTTTCAGTCTGAACTAATGTTTCTGAACATTTGCGTGAGACAAGAACTATGGAAAAAATCTTGTGGTCTGATCATTTTAAAGTGCATCCCTTAAATAAAACCGTGGCACGCATGGGCACTCCTTGACATCCTCCGCCGGCTAGAGTCGTCCACCGCCGTCGTACGCTGCTCCGGCGCCTCCAGGTCATGGCGGCGTGCCATCATCGACAACGCCGTGTTCCTCCGGCATCGGCCAGATCGCCGTTTCGGGCCTGCTTCTCAGCTTCTTAATTCCACAACTACGGTGACGACAACAACCACCCGCACGTGTACATGCGGCGCACGCTGTGGCTGTTCCAACAATCCACGGTGCTCCCATCGACAACCGCCGGCGGCAGCTTCATCCTGCTCGAGGAAGGTGGTGGTGGAGTGGTCTCTGCCTGCTGTGCAACCCCATGACCGGGCACTACAAGATCCTCCCCGACACCACCATCAGGAGCTGCACCTATGTCTTGCTCAACGGCTACGACAATGATCTTTCCCCATCTGGTGGCACGGGAAACGCCAACGATGACCACCTGGCGACGGTGCGGATACTCGCCGTTGCCGGGACGGACATGATGTGCACCAAAGGAGAAGAGGATCACATACCAGGTCTTCTCCTTTATTTCTGGCAACGACGGCGCAGGGGCGTGGGGGCAGTCAAGAGTTCTGTGGAGCTGAACACGAGCTTCTGGGTGCCCGTGCACGACCCTGCACAGTCGTCTCCGGCGACGTGGTGTACTGGCTCGGCGGGCCAAAGGTTTCGGGTACCGCATCACATGTGCGGTCGTCCTCGACGTTCGCACCGACCGGTAGAGTTTTCCAACGGCCCGGCCTTGCCGTGCCTCGATGACACGCCTTGCCCTCCGGGCCGTGCAGCAGCGGGCCACGTACCTGACTTTGAGCCCAGGCACGTCCCACGGGCTGCAAAACGGGGGACTGAGGGACTGAGGAGAGCAGCAACTAAAGTTATAGGGTTGGGGGAGGGGCGCCATGGGCTCTTAGCAGGCCTTAGAGTGGGCATACTTGGCAAGGTGTTTTTACCAGCCGAGTAGTCTGTCGGGCCGTCTCCGTGCTTGGCTTTATTGGCTGGGCTGGGCCGGGCCTCATGCTCAGTGGGCAGCCCAAGACGCACTGGGCGCCTCGTGACAGGTCAGCCCGGGCCCGTTGCCTGCAGGCTAGGTCGTGCTTGGGCTTCTGCCCGAGTAGGTTTGCAAACGGTGCGGGATTCGCCGCTAACCTGCCATGCCACCCACGCCACGGTCCCACCTCAACCCGCGTCCCAAACCCGTGATAGAGGAGCGAGTTGACGCGCTTGTCCGCTTAGTCCAACGGCACCGCAGCGTCCACTGCAACCGCGAAGGGAGGTGCCGTGCGATAAGACTACCGGCAAACCTCTCTCTGGCCGCTTCGGGGCGCCAAAGCTGAACGACGTGGCGGCGTTGGGCATCACGCAGGCGTGTCGCGACTATGACGCTGTGATCGGCGTCACGCTCGACGATCCTTGCTTCAGCGGAAGCCAGTTCGCCGATGCGCGCCACGATGGCCGCTAGTAGGTTTGAAGGTAGGCCATCGGAGGCGCATGCCATCATGGCACCCGGGGACGGCGTCCCATCCCCACCGCCCCATGCTGCCGGTGTACCTTGTCGGCCCGCTGATCGTCAAGGGCGAGGCGGGGGGGAGAAAGGGGGCGGCACGTGTGCTTGTCGTGGCTGACGCCGCGTAGGAGCGCAACATGGTGTTCTCGCCCCGGTAGCACGGGCGCCATCTCCATGGCGCATTAAGGAGATCGCTCGCGGCCGGATAGTTCGAGCATCGGGTCCCGTGGATCCTGGCGAATAAACTTGTGCGTAAAGCACGGGGCACGGAGCGGCATCGAAGCACGTTTTTTTGGCCCGACGGCCCGGCCCGCCCGAAAAACGGGCTACGGGCGGCCGGTGCCGGTGTGGGCCGTGCTGGGCCGACCCAAGGCACGCGGGCCAGCCCGACGGCCGGTCCAAGGTTGTCTCCCTCGAAAAAAGAAAAAACAGCAGCTATTTAATCAAAATGTAAAAAAGCCCACCAGGCCACCGGCCCATGAGCTATCTCCTCAAAAAAAAAAAAAAAAAAAACAGCCCACAAAGCCAAAAGGCCACCGACCACAGCCCATCGGCAAAAAAAAAAGAAAAACACCGGGCGCGTTTTTCGGGCGGCCCGGCACGAAAAATCGCCCACGGGCCGTGCCTCGGGCCGACCCCGGCGGCAGCACGACCAGGCACGGCCCGATGGCCCGTGGGCGACCGCCCCGTGCCCTACAGGGCGCGTGCACGCACGGGCCCGTGCCGGGCCGGGCCGGGCTGGCCCGCTGCACATGTATACCTGCGAAGCATTAGACACTGATGATGACTATTTTTTGACTGAATCTGATGATGACTATCGTCGTATAAAAAGACACGATCTAATTAATAAAGTAAGGTAATCAGGAAATATGTTGCTTACTTCAACGACACTTTTATGGGATAGCAAAAATAGACATATGACTGTTACACAGTAAAAAAAACGCAATTATGTGATCTGGCACAACCTGAATCTGACGTTGTACTCAACCTGAATCTAACAAAAAGGAGATATAATGCAACCAAGAACATTATGACAATAAAGTAATATGCTATAATGGGATTCAGATAATCTAGGTAATTCATATGATGAAATAATGCAATTACAAGAACATCATGACAATAAACCAAGTACAGCTATATTTCATGACGCGAGGGCACTACTAAAATTCGTCCATGAGAGAACGGTGCCTTTCAGCAGATCTTGCACCAAAGTTGATTGTTTAAAAATATTTAATATTATTTAATAGATGGCCACTAGACGTGAGAGAACGGTGCCTTTCGTCCGTAAAACAAATCAAACGCCATGCATATATCATTCTCAACTGCAATACCGCCTGGGTGTTTGCCGCGTGCATGTTGGACGTGCGACTGCAGCTAGGGTTCCACGCGGTAGAATTTTCATGGATCCGTGCCATGAACAGTAGGCGGGGTTGTGAGGCTTACTGGCGTAGGAATTGAAGAGGTTGACGGTGGCGAGGAGGAAACCGATGACACGCTTTGCCGGTGAGGTACCGCCCTTGGCCTCCGCGGCACATGCCTGGGATCACAGCGGCTCCTTGTCGCGACGGCGCTGGAATGGCGATCGCGGCCACGACGACGGAAAGAAGGGATCGTCCGGCTTCGTAGTGCCCACGAGGGATGGGTGTGACTGCCTTTGGCGATGGACGAGGGAGAGGCCGTGAAGACCACATCGGATATGAAGGCGGATCAGCCACGATGAGGGAGGTCGCGGTGATCACGTCCTTTCCATGCGTGCGTTGTTTCTTTGAGTCACGATCTATTTCCTTGTATGCGATGGTATTTTGCGAACCAAGATTATGTGGGTTGTGTAATAGTGGCATATTATGGAAAGCCCATAAGGGTCGCAGGAAGGGGAGGCGCCGGGTATACAAGGCAAGTATCGCCCGGTGGAAGGGGAGGGGGGAACGGAAATTTTTTGACCGCACGAAACCAAGGCCTCCTTTTCATCCTTTTTATGTTGTAGAGATCAGCCACAATGAGGGAGGTCGCGGTGATCACGTCCATCCCATGTGTGCGTTGTTTCTTTGAGTCATGATCTGTTTCCTTGTATGCGATGGTATTTTGCGAATCGAGATTATGTGGGTTGTGTAATAGTGGCATATTATGGTAAGCCCATAAGGGTCGCAGGAAGGGAGGCGCCGGGTATCTGAGGCAAGTATCGCACGGGTGGAGAGGGGTGAACGGAAATTTTTTGACCGCACGAAACCAAGGCCTCCTTTTCATCTTTTTATGTTATAGAGATAGAGAAGAGATAGAGATAATTATTAATTTCCTGATAACAGTGTGTAAGCAATTTTGCTATGCTATGTTAATGTTACTGCCATCCTATTAAAATGGTCTAAATGTATTGTCATGCATTTTTAAACCAGTAGCAATGCAAGGGTATAGAAATAAATTAGATGGACCCTGACTAGGCTTGCAAACGGCGCGGGCCACGCCGCCAATCCGTTGCGCTGAGACACGCTGTCACGCCCCACTTTTAATGGGTCGCTAATCACACGTGTTTGCGCCCGGGATCACGCCACAAACACGTCTATTAGTAGCAACGGATAATGGTAAAATGGAATAGTAGTAAACCGAAGCTGTTGAAATATAGGATAGAAAGGGGCTTACGGTAGCGACGAAGGGTCACCAAGTCGGGTTACAATATCGAGTTGGCCAACCGAGAAGCGGTGGATTAACTATGACACCGCCCGCATCTCCGCGTGCACTTGTGCATGGATGAAATCTGGGCTTCAACGTCCTTCTCCTAAGCAAACACCTCTCGAACTCCTACGATCACGCTGTCTTCTACCTTGTCGTCGATCTTACCTTTACATGTGCCGATATCTGTAAAAATAGAGGGGTGAGTACAAACGCGTTTCGGCAAGTCCCAACCGGGGTTGTAATTATTAAGGGTTTGGGCCCTAGCGAGTCTCTAAAACTGCTCTCGCTAGTTCCGGGTTATCTCATGTCATCATTTGTCATGACACCACAGGTTAGTCATCATCAAAGTGTGTATATCTAATCATAGATGTTCACGCCTAGCACTTGCCCATTCAAGGACATGGCTATTCGAATAGATTTAATTAACTCTGCGAGAGGTTGTACACTTTCCCCACACGAAGGGCCATCTTTTCCCACGGGACGGTGGTCAAAGGTGGTCCAACGAGATTCCGTACCAGCTTGGATGCCTCCTAGGTATGTCGGTATAATCCTACCACGACTTCTCGGGGGTTGGAAATGGGAAGATCACCTAGCATCCCATTAGCACACAGCATTGCGGAAGATCACCTAGCATCCGCCAACTCATAAGTTCGTATACGATATCAACAATGCGCCAATTGTTTTACGTGGAGGATCACAAAGCAACCACGCCAACCCGACCTCGGAAGATCACCTAGCATCCGAGTCAGCTCCCGATAGATCGTTGCCTACGCCGGCCACCTTGGCTCCAATTATACCTCAACCCAACGGGGTGTGGAATCAAAAACCGCCCCATCTCGGCGTGTGGGCATGCGTAATATCACACTAGGTAGAAGGTCTATGAACCGGTCCTTAGGGAGGCGAGTATCTCTTGCAGAATCCCACCGCGCCGATTCCGTAGTAATCCATCTCACTATGAATTACTATCACCCACCTCTTTTGTTGGTTAGGGTTCATTAGGCGTTCTCATATTACTCTTTATTACAATGTATGAGCGTAGATAACGTGGATGATTATGTCATCCGGCTTAGCTCCATAGCTACGTTATCAGGCTCATACCACTATATACTAGTCCGATTATCATTATCATCATTATATCATCACATCATTAAGGTCATGATTAGGGTGGGTAAGGACTTGCCTGGGAGGTTCTTACGAATCGGCACGGCGTCGAACGTCTCTAGCTACCTTCGGACGGAAACTCCTAATCGGGTCGTCGAATCTACTTTACGTCTGGCGATAAACCCTAGCTTGACCTATAACATATAAAACAAACATAGAACATTATGGTGGCAATGGGTTAGATGCATAGAGCTAGATTTTAGATGAATTATGGAAGTCGTTTCACGCGAAACGGAGTTAGATTGCATGAGATATGGATTTTATAATATTAATCCCTAATTAAATCATTAGGGTAATATTATAATATAATTTTATCATGTAATAAAATAGAACTAATTACATGATAAAATTCTATAAATCAAATAATGAATTTATAAATTTTAAAATTTTTCGACACGGGAAAGCCTACTTATAACATTACGTGTACACAATCCGGGTACATAGCAATTTTCTATGTGTACACGGGAATCCCTCTCTACAGCGGGGCCACATGGGTCCGATGGGCGCCCGCGGTGCCTGCCACATAGGCGCCCGGGGGTAGCGGATGCGGTCGGCGGCGTGGAACGGCGGGCGGCGTGGCGACCTCTGGTTGGTTCCCGTCTCGGCGCGCCGTTATGGTGGGCGGCGGCGTCATCAGCGTCTGATGCCGTCGGCTCCGTCGATATGCACGGGCGGCGGTTCGCGAAGCCGGCGAATCCGGCATCCATTGACCAAAGCTCGCCGCATGGAGTCCATTCGACTCTCCACATGCCCACGAATGTGATGGGCCTGGTTGGGGGCGGGCGCGACGTCCCCCACGGCGGCGGCGGGTTTGGCGGCGATCGACGGCGGCGATGCTCGGAGATGCCCCTATACAGCACACAAGCGAGGGAAAAGAAGGTATTCGATCGAGGAGACAAGGATCAAGCCAATGGACTCACCAATTTGTTCCCTGGGCGACGGATTCGACGGCGGTGGCAAAACCTAATCGGCGGCGGCGGCAAATCCTGATTGGGGAAAATCGCGTTTTCGCGGCGAGGGTTGGAGAAGGGGAGGAACGATGGGGAGCACCGCGTGTTCTGAGACACGGCGGAGCTAGAAGTGGGTGGGGCGAGTTCAATCGTCCACCGGAGGTGGCTATTTATAGGCCGCGGCGTCGGGGTTCCGCCGTCGTGATATTTTCCGACCGTGCCTCGTGGGTTCGTGGTCCTCGGCTGGTGCTTGGCTGGCCGTGACGCAGTGAGCAGTGTCACGCGTGCGTCCGCGAGTTGGCCATCGTCGTGTCTCGTCATCTATAGCGGCGGCTGTCGTCCACCATGGCCGCAAGCGTCGGAGCTCCGTCCGTGGTGCCGCTGTAGCCGTGGACTTTGGCCGCTGTGTGCATGGTGTTGCCTGGCTGGCTCAAGGGAGGTGTCGGCGGCGGCGCCGTGGCCGTCTTCGGCAATAGCGTCGGCGCGGGCAGCTTATCGCGCGGCCATGGCGGGTTCCGCCTGCGTGTTGCCGTCGGTCTTTGTGCAAGGGTCAATGCAAGGGTGAGCTGGCTCCCTCGTGCATCGAGCTGGCTGAGGGGTGATGTGACGGCTCGGTGGCGGGGCCATGGGGCGCTGTGTGCCGGTCGTCTGTCCGCTAAGCACAGCAGTGCCATGTCGCGTCGAATGCAAAGGAAGGAAGGGGAGAGAGCTGACCAGTGGGGTCCAGTCGTCGGCGTGAGTGTGAGGAGGAAGGAGGCAGCAGGGTTGGGCCTGGCTTCCACTCGGCCATGGGCCGGCCCACTCGGGCGTGCGTGATAGGAAGGAAAAGAGAGCAAGCTGGTGGGCTGGGCCAAGAGGAAATGAGGGAATTGAGCCCGAGGCTCTTTTCCAAATTCCATTCCTTTTTTTATTTTTCTTTTCTATTTCTCCTTTCCTCTTTTGTGCACTTTTATATATGTACATATTTATACTATTTCTTGTGAGTACATGAACCTATATTCCCTTGACTGGTATTCATGAGAATATTTATTCCATTGCACTCAAATAAATATATACATATATATGTGTACACACTTTCTCCCTAATCCTATTATTTCATGTGGACATCCACATATATATATTTATTTATTCAAGCGCTTGGGTTTCTATTCCCTAGACTTATATCTTGAGAATATTTATTCCCTCGTGCCATTTATAAATATATATATATGGTTTTGGGAAGATGGTACACGTGTCTCGATAATTTAATTCCCAGAGAAAATTAAATAAATCGTTCTCATGCAATATACTTCCATAAATAAAATCTAGGGCTTACCTTGCATCCTCGGTCACCATAAAGTTCAATCACGCAGCAAACAAGGTTTAAAGAGAGCTACTTTCTATATGGTGGGATTTTCAATGCGGGTTTTCGAAAAACGAGGGTTTTCGGTTTAGCGGATAATAAATCAAGTTTTAGTTGTAATTCAAAAGTTCAAATTTTTAGTGAATTTTAAAAATGATGCAAAAACACGAGTGTTACAAATCTACCCTGATTAGATGAATCTCGTCCCGAGATTCCAAGTCTCTGAGAGAAGGTCCTAATTTGAGGCCTAAGGATAGGGATAGAGAGAGAGAGGGGAAAACTTTTCCATTGCTTACATCTTTGTCTTTTTCCGAACCTCTACGATTATCGTGCTACTCTATTACTAGGGCAACACGATCTTGTGGTGGGCATGCCTTACGCTTTGTTTGACGATTCTTCTTGCTTTTACCCCATTTGCTTGTCCCGGTGTCTTGGTCTTACGTAAGTCTTGAGCTTGTTCCACTTTGTCATCTTACGTGGCTACCCCACTTAGAGAAATTATTCCCCTAGTGGTGGAAATTTTCTTTGAGCTTCTTGTCTTCAGTGTCCATCTCCTTGATTTCTTTTTACGTGGTTGAATTGTCGATGGTTGTCTCTGCTTTGCTTTCCTTCTCATCTTTGCCCATCTATTTACGCTACTTTTCATGTTCTAGCACCTTTGCCCGACATGTTCCTTCTTCTTTTACTTGTTTCGCTCATCTAATACTTTTCTTCTTCCTTTATGTCGGGGTCTACCCCACTTAGAAAGGTTTACTGTCTACCCTCGCATCGTACTTCTTTCGATCACGCACCATCATTTTGTTAGCCTTTGGCGAATCACGCTTTAAGGCCGTGAGCCCTCACATGGATTCTTGATTATTTGGGAGAGCCGCAATCGTATGGCGAGATGGGAGATGCGGCTCTCTTTGTTACACCTCTCTCAGGAAGTGACTACTCTACTTTGCCTGTCGCGGTGGTTCCATTCTTGATTCCGTGGGTCCATCAAGCGGCTTTGTGCGGGGGTCTTCTTCTCTTGGTCGAGGGTTAGAAGGGGTCCCTCTAGTGCATATTCGGGCGTCGGCGTCTTGGTTTGCTAAACCAAGTGTCGACCATCTTGGTGGGGTTAATGATGGTTCTTGGTGGGTGGATGGTAAGGAGTGTGATGGTGGAGGAGGAAAATTGGAGGCTAGCAATGGAATGGTTGGAGTGGGAGGGTGGTGAGAGCGATGGTGGTACTCTCTCTTGTAGTGGATGGGGGTAATGGCTTGTGGGAGAGACTTGGTCGGCGACGATGTGGTTAGAGCGTCTTTGTGGAGGGAACTGGAGTGGGTCTCCTGTGCACATTGACCCCTGCGATGGTGGCGACTCTTTGGGACCACGTGGTGGGTGAGATTTCCCCTAGAGTGGAGCGTGTAGCTTTTCGGCTTGTTGGTGGTGTCTGTCGATAGTTACGGACACCAATCCATACTTCTAGGGTGTTTGTCCTCCTTTTGACTTAAGTCTTACGTATGGACTTCTTTGTCTTGCTTCTAGAGTCTTACGCCCGGGCTTTGTCTTCGATTATCTTTTGCTTGTCATACTTGTCTTCGGCTCCATCTTGAGTTACTAGCACTGGTTGCCACTTGAATTGTTGTAGGTTGTCTTGATCGGCCTTGTCGGTTGGGGTTCGGGGTCAAGGTAACGGCAAAGATATCGGCAGACTTTCGGCATTGAGGTGACAACATGTTGGCAATGTTGCGCGATCGTCGACCACACAAAGATTAGCAATGAGGTGACGGCGTGTGGCGGCTGTAAGGGAAGAACAATTGGCGGTGTGGTCCAACGACTCTGATCGTGGAGTCCACTTGTTGTCGTCACGTCCTGCGCAGGTTAGTTCCTATTCCATTTGGACTAAAGAGGTATGGGAGGGAAAAGCACAAGGTGCGATAGGGATCTACCTAACTAAGGATTAGAGGAAAGCAAGCATTTTAGATAGGGCTAGACTTTGGGGTATCCTAGTAACACGGGTGTTGAGAAACACACAAACTTACGGTGTGAGGCGCATGAAAAAGGTTAGTCACGCCCGAACTAAGTTTGTCCGAAAACTTGTCTTATTACTCATGACTTTGGGAAATTTTCAATACGTTCAACGATCCTATCGAATTTTCCTTCCATTAATCACTATGAGTAGTAATAATGGAGAAATCTCCTTTAGGATTGAAAAGAAATAAGGCATTATACTAAACAAACAAAGCGCGTCAATAGTCCTCATCACAGGTCAGTTACATTGATGATACATGGTTGCATCACACATAATGACTGCCATGATGGTTATTGCGCGACTTTACACCTACTAAAGGCCTTGAAGTCTAGGCATCTATGACTGCGAGCGAATGCTTAGCTACTAATGCTAAGACATTGCTTGCACAACAAGCTTGCAAAAGGATTTTGCTACTCAAACTTATTTCGTTGCCTGGACTATGCCTTATCCGATGCTAGACTTGCACATTACATTTGCGCCCATTTAGGTACTTTCGGACGACTTTGGCATTTCGGTTATGCTGGCGGCTAGCACTTGCATCCTTCTGTTGGGGCTCTAGAATTACGCAAGTTTGTTCGTACTTTAGTACTTGGTCTCCGTGATAACTCTCGATTTTAATATCGAGGGAGGCCAAGGTACTTTAAGTACTTCAGCATCTCAAGGGGAGTTGTAGAAACTCTTAGTTGTTGAGGCGTCCGATTGAGATCATCCTTACTAGTCCATTGTTGCAAGAGTTTTGATGTTGTCATCGATTCCGCAACATCACGAACTATTGTAGTAAAGGCGTACTCGTAGCAACGAGTTTAAAAGTAGTTATCCTCGGGTGGAGTTAAAATTTACGGTAACCCAAATTTCATCCTATGGACAAGCTTCGGCTCGATACCACTGTCACGCCTCACTTTTAATGGGTAGTTAATCACACGTGTTTGCGCCCGGGATCACGCCACAAACACGTCTATTAGTAACGAATAATGGTAAAAAGGGAATAATAGTAAACCGAAATGTTGAAATATAGGATAGAAAAGGGCTTACGATGGCGACGAAGGGTCACCAAGTCGGGTTACAATATCGAGTTGGCCAACCGAAGCGGTGGATTAACTATGACACCGCCCCGTACTCCGCAAGGCGGACTTGTGCATGGATGAAATCGGGCTTCAACGTCCTTCTCCTAAGCAAACACCTCTCGAACTCCTACGATCTGTTGTCTTCTACCTTGTCGTCGATCTTACCTTTACATGTGCCGATATCTATAAAAAATAGAGGGGTGAGTACAAACGTACTCGGCAAGTCCCAACCATGGGGTTGTAATTGTTAAGGGTTTGGGCCCTAGCGAGTCTCTAAAAATCTGCTCTCGCTAGTTCGGGTTATCTCATGTCATCATTTGTCATGACACCACGGGTTAGTCATCATCAAAGTGTGTATATCTAATCATAGATGTTCACGCCTAGCACTTGCCCATTCAAGGACATGGCTATTGAATAGATTTAATTAACTCTGCGAGAGGTTGTACACTTTCCCCACACGAAGGGCCATCTTTTCCCACGGACCCAATTTGTGGTCAAAGGTGGTCCAACGAGATTCCGTACCAGCTTGGATGCCTCCTAGGTATGTCGGTATAATCCTACCACGACTTCTCGGGGGTTGGAAATGGGAAGATCACCTAGCATCCCATTAGCACCACGGCATTGCGGAAGATCACCTAGCATCCGCCAACTCATAAGTTAGGTATCACGATATCAACAATCGCCAATTGTTTTTTACGTGGAGGATCACAAAGCAACCACGCCAACCCGACCTCGGAAGATCACCTAGCATCAGAGTCGGCTCCCGATAGATCGTTTGCCTCACCCGGCCACCTTGGCTCCAATTATACCTCAACCCAGCGGGGTGTGGAATCAAACGCCCCATCTCGGCGTGTGGGCGTGCGTAATATCACACTAGGTAGAAGGTCTATGAACGGTCCTTAGGGAGCGAGTATCTCTTGGCGAGGAATCCCACACGCGATTCCGTAGTAATCCATCTCACTATGAATTACTATCACCCACCTCTTTTGTTGGTTAGGGTTCATTAGAGGCGTTCTCATATTACTCTTTATTACAATGTATGGCGTAGATAACGTGGATGATTATGTCATCCGGCAGCTCCATAGCTTTATCGGGGCTCATACCACTATATACTAGTCCGATTATCATTATCATCATTATATCATCACATCATTAAGGTCATGATTAGGGTGGGTAAGGACTTGCACAGGAGGTTCTTACGAATCGGCGCGGCGTCGAGCGTCTCTAGCTACCTTCGGACGGAAACTCCTAATCGGGTTAAAATCGAATCTACTTTACGTCTGGCGATAAACCTAACTTGACCTATAACATATAAAACAAACATAGAACATTATGGTGGCAATGGGTTAGATGCATAGAGCTAGATTTTAGATGAATTATGGAAGTCGTTTCACTGAAAACGAGTTAGATTGCATGAGATATGGATTTTATAATATTAATCCTAATTAAATCATTAGGGTAATATTATAATATAATTTTATCATGTAATAAAATAGAACTAATTACATGATAAAATTCTATAAATCAAATAATGAATTTATAAATTTTAAAAATTTTTACGACACGGGAAAGCCTACTTATAACGTTACATTGTACACAATCCGGGTGTACATAGCAATTTTCTATGTGTACACAGGAATCCCTCTCTACCGCGGGGGCCACATGGGTCGATGGGCGCCATTGGTGCCTGCCACATAGGCGCCACGGGGTAGCGGACTGCGGTCGGCGGCGTGGAGCGGCGGGGCGGCGTGGCGACCTGGTTGGTTCCGTCTCGGCGCCGTTATGGTGGGCGGCGGCGTCATCCGCGTCTGATGCCGTCGGCTCGTCGATATGCACACCGGCGGTTAGCGTTCCCGGCGGAATCCGGCATCCATTGACCAAAGCTCGCCGCGCCAGGTCCATTCGACTCTCCACGCCACGAAATGTGATGGAACCGGTTAGGGCGGCGGTAGGCGGCGTCCCCACGGCGGCGGGTTTGGCGGCGTCGGCGGCGGCGATGCTGGAGATGCCCCTATCACGGCACACAAGCGAGGAAAAAGAAGGTATTCGGTCGAGGAGACAAGGATCAAGCCAATGGACTCACCAATTTGTTCCACACGGGCGGTTCGGTTCGGCCGGTGGCAAAACCTAATCGGCAAATCTGATTGGGGAAAATCGGCGTTTTTGCGGCGAGGGTTGGAGAAGGGAGGAGCGATGGGGAGCACCGGCGTGTTCGAGACGGCGGGCTAGAAGTGGGTGGGGCGAGTTCAATCGTCCGCCGGAGGTGGCTATTTATAGGCCGCGGCGTCGGGTTTCGCCGTCGTGATATTTTCGACCGTGCCTCGTGGGTTCGTGGTCCTCGGTTCGGTGCTTGGCTGGCGTGGCGCGATGGCGGTGTCAGCGTGCGTCCAGCGAAGTTGGCCATCGTCGTGTCGTCATCTATAGCGGCGGGCGTCCACCATGGCCGCTAGCGTGGAACTCCGTCGTGGTGGTGCGTAACCGTGGACTTTGGACTGGCATTGTGTGCATGGTGTTGCTGGGCGGCTCAAGGGAGTGTCGGCGACGGCGGCTGCGTAACCGTCTTGACAATGGCGTCGGCGCGAGCGGCTTATCGCGCGACCATGGCGGGTTCCGCACTGCGTGTTGCCGTCGGTCTTTGTGCAGGGTCAATGCAAGGGTGGCTGGCTCCCTCGTGCATCGGCTGGCGAGGGTGATGTGACGGCTCGGTGGCGGGGCCATGGGGCGTGTCTTGGGTCGTCTGTCAGCTAAGCACAGCGGTGCCATGTCGTCGAATGCAAAGGAAGGAAGGGAGAGAGGCGACCCGGTGGGGTCCGGTCGTCGGCGTGAGTGTGAGGAGGAAGGAGGCGGCGGGGTTGGGCACGGCTTCCCGCTTTCGGCCATGGGCGGCCCACTTTCGGCGTGCGTGATAGGAAGGAAAAAAGAGAGCAAGCTGGTGGGGCTGGGCCAAGAGGAAATGAGGGAATTGAGCCGAGGCTCTTTTCCAAATTCCATTCCTTTTTTTTTTTTCTTTTCTATTTCTCCTTTCCTCTTTTGTGCACTTTTATATATGTACATATTTATACTATTTCTTGTGAGTACATGAACCTATATTCCCTTGACTGGTATTCATGAGAATATTTATTCCATTGCACTCAAATAAATATATACATATATATGTGTACACACTTTCTCCCTAATCCTATTATTTCATGTGGACATCCACATATATATATTTATTTATTCAAGCGCTTGGGTTTCTATTCCCTAGACTTATATCTTGAGAATATTTATTCCCTCGTGCCATTTATAAATATATATATATGGTTTTAGGAAAGATGGTACACGTGTCTCGATAATTTAATTCCCGAGAAAAAATTCGTAAATCGTTCTCATGCAATATACTTCCATAAATAAAATCTAGGGCTTACCTTGCATCCTCGGTCACCATAAAGTTCAATCACTTAGCAAACAAGGTTTAAAGAGAGCTACTTTCTATATGGTGGGATTTTCAATGCGAGGTTTTTTTTGTGAGGGGTTTGGGTTTAGCGGATAATAAATCAAGTTTTAGTTGTAATTCAAAAGTTCAAATTTTTAGTGAATTTTAAAATGATGCAAAAACACACGGTGTTACAAATCTACCCGATTAGATGAATCTCGTCCCCGAGATTCCAAGTCTCTGAGAGAAAGGTCTAATTTGAGGCCTAAGGATAGGGATAGAGAGAGAGAGGGAAAACTTTTCCATTGCTTACGATCTTTGTCTTTTCGAACCTCTACGATTATCGTGCTACTCTATTACTAGGGCAACACGATCTTGTGGTGGGCATGCCTTATTTGTTTGGCGATTCTTCTTTGCTTTTACCCCATTTGCTTGTCGGTGTCTTGGTCTTCGTAAGTCTTCGAGCTTGTTCCCTTTGTCATCTTACGTGGCTACCCCCACTTAGAGAAATTATTCCCCTAGTGGTGGAAATTTTCTTTGAGCTTCTAGCTGTCTTCAGTGTCCATCTCCTTGATTTCTTTTTACGTGGTTGAATTGTCGATGGTTGTCTCTGCTGCTTTCCTTCTCATCTTTGCCCATCTATTTACGCTACTTTTCATGTTCTAGCCTGCCCGACATGTTCCTTCTTCTTTTACTTGTTTAGCTCATCTAATACTTTTCTTCTTCCTTTATGTCGGGGTCTACCCCACTTAGAAAGGTTTACGTCTACCCTCGCATCGTACTTCTTTCGATCCACGCACCATCATTTTGTTAGCCTTTGGCGAATCACGCTTTAGGCTGTGAGCCCTCACATGGATTCTTGATTATTTGGGAGAGTCTGCAAGCGTATAGCGAGATGGGAGATCTTGGCTCTCTTGTTACACCTCTCACGGAAGTGACTACTCTACTTTGCACATGTCGCGGTGGTTCCATTCTTGATTCCGTGGGTCCATCAAGCGGCTTTGTGCGGGGGGGTCTTCTTCTCTTGGTCCGAGGGTTAGAAGGGGTCCCTCTAGTGCATATTCGGGCGTCGACGTCTTGGTTTGCTAAACCAAGTGTCGGCCATCTTGGTGGGGTTAATGATGGTTCTTGGTGGGTGGATGGTAAGGAGTGTGATGGTGGAGGAGGAAAATTGGAGGCTAGCAATGGAATGGTTGGAGTGGGAGGGTGGTGAGAGCGATGGTGGTACTCTCTCTTGTAGTGGATGGGGGTAATGGCTTGTGGGAGAGACTTGGTCGACCGACGATGTGGTTAGAGCGTCTTTGTGGAGGCTGGAGTGGGTCTCCCGTGCACATTGACCACTGCGATGGTGGCGACTCTTTGGGACCACGTGGTCGGTGAGATTTCCCCTAGAGTGGAACGTAGCTTTTTCATTTGTTGGTGGTGTCTGTCCGATAGTTACGGACACCAATCCATACTTCTAGGGTGTTTGTCCTCCTTTTCGACTTAAGTCTTACGTATGGACTTCTTTGTCTTGCTTCTAGAGTCTTACGCCCACTGGCTTTGTCTTGATTATCTTTTGCTTGTCATACTTGTCTTCGGCTCCATCTTGAGTTACTAGCACTGGTTGCCACTTGAATTGTTGTAGGTTGTCTTGATCGGCCTTGTCGGTTGGGGTTGGGGGTCAAGGTAACAGCGATATCGGCAGCTTTTCGGCATTGAGGTGACAACATGTTGGCAATGTTGCACGGTCGTCGACCACGATAGCACCGAGGTGACGGTGTGGCGGCTGTAAAGGGAAGAACACCTTGGTGTGGTCCAACGGCTTCGATCGTGGAGTCCACTTGTTGTCGTCACGTCCTGCGGGTTAGTTCCTATTCCATTTGGACTAAAGAGGGTATGGGAGGGAAAGCACAAAGATGCGATAGGGATCTACCTAACTAAGGATTAGAGGAAAGCAAGCATTTTAGATAGGGCTAGACTTTGGGGTATCCTAGTAACACGGGTGTTGAGAAACACACAAACTTACCTGGTGTGAGGCGCATGAAAAGGTTAGTCACGCCCGAACTAAGTTTGTCTGAAACTTGTCTTATTACTCATGACTTTGGGAAATTTTCAATACGTTCATCGATCCTATCGAATTTTCCTTCCATTAATCACTATGAGTAGTAATAATGGAGAAATCTCCTTTAGGATTGAAAAGAAATAAGGCATTATACTAAACAAACAAGCGCGTCAATAGTCCTCATCGCAATTCGATTACATTGATGATACATGGTTGCATCACACATAATGATTGCCATGATGGTTATTCTTGGCGACTTTACACCTACTAAAGGCCTTGAAGTCTAGGCATCTATGATTAGCGGCGAATGCTTAGCTACTAATGCTAAGACATTGCTTGCACAACAAGCTTACAAAAGGATTTTGCTACTCAAACTTATTTCGTTGCACGGACTATGCCTTATCCGATGCTAGACTTGCACATTACATTTGCGCCCATTTAGGTACTCGGGCGACTTTGGCATTTCGGTTATGCTTCTTGGCTAGCACTTGCATCCTTCTGTTGGGGCTCTAGAATTACGCAAGTTTGTTCACGTACTTTAGTACTTGGTCTCCGTGATAACTCGATTTTAATATCGAGGGAGGCCAAGGTACTTTAAAATACTTCAGCATCTCAAGGGGAGTTGTAGAAACTCTTCGTTGTTGAGGCGTCCGATTGAGATCATCCTTACTAGTCCATTGTTGCAAGAGTTTTGATGTTGTCATCGATTCCGCAACATCACGAACTATTGTAGTAAAGGCGTACTCGTAACAGCGAGTTTAAAAGTAGTTATCCTCGGGTGGAGTTAAAATTTACATTAACCCAAATTTCATCCTATGGACAAGCTCGGCTCACGATACCACTCTTGTCACGCCTCACTTTTAATGGGTCGTTAATCACACGTGTTTGCGCCGGGGATCACGCCACAAACACGTCTATTAGTAACGAGATAATGGTAAGCGGGAATAATAGTAAACCGAGCTGTTGAAATATAGGATAGAAAAGGGCTTACGATGGCGGCGAAGGGTCACCAAGTCGGGTTACAATATCGAGTTGGCCAACCCAGAAGCGGTGGATTAACTATGACACGCCCCCCCCGTACTCCACGCAGGCGGACTTGTGCATGGATGAAATCACGGCTTCAACGTCCTTCTCCTAAGCAAACACCTCTCGAACTCCTACGATCTGCTGTCTTCTACCTTGTCGTCGATCTTACCTTTACATGTGCGATATCTATAAAAATAGAGGGGTGAGTACAAAAACGTGCTCGGCAAGTCCCAACCATGGGGTTGTAATTGTTAAGGGTTTGGGCCCTAGCGAGTCTCTAAAAAAGCTCTCGCTAGTTCCGGGTTATCTCATGTCATCATTTGTCATGACACCACAGGTTAGTCATCATCAAAGTGTGTATATCTAATCATAGATGTTCACGCCTAGCACTTGCCCATTCAAGGGCGTGGCTATTCGAATAGATTCAATTAACTCTGCGGAGGTTGTACACTTTCCCCACCACGAAGGGCCATCTTTTCCCACGGGCCGGTGGTCAAGGTGGTCCAACGAGTCCCCGTACCCGCTTGGATGCCTCCTAGGTATGTCGGTATAATCCTACCACGACTTCTCGGGGTTGGAAATGGGAAGATCACCTAGCATCCCATTAGCACACACGGCATTGCGGAAGATCACCTAGCATCCGCCAACTCATAAGTTCGTATACGATATCAACAATGCGCTAATTGTTTTACGTGGAGGATCACAAAGCAACCACGCCAACCCGACCTCGGAAGATCACCTAGCATCCCAGGTCGGCTCCCGATAGATGCGTTGCCTCGCCCGGCCACCTTGGCTCAATTATACCTCAACCCAGCGGGGTGTGGAATCAAACGCCCCATCTCGGCGTGTGGGCATGCGTAATATCACACTAGGTAGAAGGTCTATGAACCGGTCCTTAGGGAGGCGAGTATCTCTCATGCGGGAATCCCACCGGCCCGATTCCGTAGTAATCCATCTCACTATGAATTACTATCACCCACCTCTTTTGTTGGTTAGGGTTCATTAGGCGTTCTCATATTACTCTTTATTACAACGTATGGCGTAGATAGCGTGGATGATTCGTCATCGGCTTAGCTCCATAGCTACGTTATCGGGCTCATACCACTATATACTAGTCCGATTATCATTATCATTATTATATCATCACATCATTAAGGTCATGATTAGGGGGTAAGGACTTGCACGGAGGTTCTTCTACGAATCGGCGCGGCGTCGAGCGTCTCTAGCTACCTTGGGACGGAAACTCCTAATCGGGTCGTCGAATCTACTTTACGTCGGCGATAAACCCTAGCTTGAACTATAACATATAAAACAAACATAGAACATTATGGTGGCAATGGGTTAGATGCATAGAGCTAGATTTTAGATGAATTATGGAAGTCGTTTCACGCGAAACGGAGTTAGATTGCATGAGATATGGATTTTATAATATTAATCCCTAATTAAATCATTAGGGTAATATTATAATATAATTTTATCATGTAATAAAATAGAACTAATGACATGATAAAATTCTATAAATCAAATAATGAATTTACAAATTTTAAGAATTTTTCGACACGGGGAAAGCCTACTTATAACATTACGTGTACACAATCCGGTGTACATAGCAATTTTCTATGTGTACACAGGAATCCCTCTCTACGCGGGGGGCCACGTGGGTCGGTGGGCGCCCGGTGTGGCTGCCACATAGGCGCCCGTGGTAGCGGACTGCGGTCGGCGGCGTGGAGCGGCGAACGGCGGCGTGGCGACCTACGGTTGGTTCCGTCTCTCGCCCGTTATGGTGGCGGCGGCGTTGTCAGCGTCTGATCTTGCGTCGGCTCGTCGATATGTCCGGCGGCGGTTCGCGGAACCGCGGAATCCGGCATCCATTGACCAAAGCTCGCCGCGCCAAGGTCCATTCGACTCTCCACATCGCCATACGAATGTGATGGGCGGATTTAGGGCGGCGGCGCGGCGTCCCCACGGCGGCGGCGGGTTTGGCGGCGATCGGCGGCGGCGATGCTCGGAGATGCCCCTACAGCACACAAGCGAGGGAAAAGAAGGTATTGATCGAGAGACAAGGATCAAGCCAATGGACTCACCAATTTGTTCCTGGGGCGGCCAGTTAGACGGCGGTGGCAAAACCTAATTGGCGGCGGTGGCAAATCGATTAGGGAAAAATCGCGTTTTCGTGGCGGTGGAAGGAGAAAGGGAGGAGCGAGGGGGGCACCGCGTGTTACGAGACACTGGCGGGCTCGAAGTGGGTGAGGCGAAGTTCAATCGTCCACCGGAGGTGGCTATTTATAGGCCGCGCGGTCGGGTTCCTCCGTCGTGATATTTTCCGACCGTGCCTCGTGGGTTCGTGGTCCTCGGTAGTGCTTGGGCGGCCGTGACCAGCGGTGAGCGGTGTCGCCGCGTGCGTCTGCGAGTTGGCCATCGTCGTGGTTCGTCATCTATAGCGGCTGTCGTCCACCATGGCCGCAAGCGTCGGAAGCTCCGTCCGTGGTGCCACCGTGGCCGTGGACTTTGGCCGGGCCGTGTGCATGGTGTTGCACGGCTGGCTCAAGGGAGGTGTCGGCGGCGGCCGGCGTGGCTTCGTCTTCGGCAATAGCGTCGGCGCGGGCAGCTTATCGCTGACCATGGCCGGGTTCCGCTACGTGTTGCCGTCGGTCTTTGTAAAGCGGTCAATGCAAAGGTGAGCTGGCTCCCTCGTGCATCGAGCTGGCTGAGGGTGATGTGATGGCTCGGTGGCGGGGCCATGGAGCGCGTGTGCCGGTCGTCTGTCCATTGAGCACAGCGGTGCCGTGTCGCGTCGTATGCGAGGAGGAAGGAAGGGAGAGCTGACGGTGGGGTCGGTTGTCGGCGTGAGTGTGAGGAGGAAGGAGGCGGCAGGGTTGGGCCTGGCTTCCGCTCGGCCATGGGCGACCCACTTTCGGCGTCGCGTGATAGGAAGGAAAAGAGAGCAAGGCGGTGGGGGTGGGCCAAGAGGAAATGAGGAATTGAGCCCGAGGCTCTTTTCCAAATTCCATTCCTTTTTATTTTTCTTTTCTATTTCTCCTTTCCTCTTTTGTGCACTTTTATATATGTACATATTTATACTATTTGCGCGAGTACATGAACCTATATTCCCTTGACTGGTATTCATGAGAATATTTATTCCATTGCACTCAAATAAATATATACATATATATGTGTACACACTTTCTCCCTAATCCTATTATTTCATGTGGACATCCACATATATATATTTATTTATTCAAGCGCTTGGGTTTCTATTCCTAGACTTATATCTTGAGAATATTTATTCCCTCGTGCCATTTATATATATATATATATATGGTTTGGGAAGATGGTACACATGTCTCGATAATTTAATTCGAGAGAAAATTAAATAAATCGTTCTCATGCAATATACTTCCATAAATAAAATCTAGGGCTTACCTTGCATCCTCGGTCACCATAAAGTTCAATCACTAGCGGCAAACAAGGTTTAAAGAGAGCTACTTTCTATATGGTGGGATTTTCAATGTAGGTTTTTTTCGAAAACAGGGGTTTTGGTTTTAGCGGAAAATAAATCAAGTTTTAGTTGTAATTCGAAAAGTTCAAATTTTTAGTGAATTTTAAAATGATGCAAAAACACGGGTGTTACACACGCCCTTGAACGCATCAAAGCCCGCAAGCTAACCGCTTAGATGGAGCGGGCTAATATGGGTGACCCGCATAGTCTCCACGGCGCCGCGCCAGCCCGCATCTTCGATCCGCCACCACACCTCCGTCTCCTAGTCTGCGGTTATGCACATCGTGTCCGCCTCGAGCTCCACCGCCGTCGCCTTCTCCTGCTCTCGGCTCTATCTCTTCCGCCTTTGGCCTCATTATCTCCGTTGTGAGCATTGACCAGATCCCCTTCCCACCGTCCACGGGGCCGGAGTAGAAGACAATGGTGAAGCTAATGGAGATGTCTAGCATGGCGAGCAGCGAGCGAGAAGCACCTAGAGGCATGGGTACAGCATGGACAAGACTCCGTTGAGTTCACAACCGCTCACTTGGGCGGACGTTATGCTTAGGCGGCGCGTCGGGGCCCCCGGGCGGCGGTGTTGGCGGCGGCGGTGTAAAGGCGGGACCAAGCTGCGGAGGTGGAGGCACGGCGCAGAGAGGAAGAGGATGAGTGAGGTAAGGAAGGGGTCAAGGAGACCAACGCCAGCACGAACAAGAGGCGGGTAGAGAGATTGGGAATGCCAGTGAGTGGCAACCACGACGAGCTCAACAAGTTTTTCGATAGAATGCTTCAAAGGAGGTAACCATACCAAACTAAAGACGTGGTGATGCTATCCAAAAAGCCACAACTGCAAACAAACAAACTCTCAACACAATCAGGCTAGGTATAACAGTCCAACCAAGCAATGGCTAGAGACATGTTTTGCCTAGGCTGACTTAGTTTTTGTTAGCCATCCTTATTTAGGAAACAGAAACAAACATATCTGAACGAGAAGCAAGGAGTTGAAGGCAAGAATACGTAACAATTGAGGGATCCAGTTGAGAAAGTGAGAGAAAGAAAAATTGGGAAGGATAGGATTGATTTAGAACTAGTTTAGTTTAGTGTTCCCAATGTAAAATGCCTATTCGCTTTCTCTGTTTCCTACACAAAATGGCTGAAAATTGCATAATAAGTTGTAAAAGGATTTTTAAAAATGTGTTTTTACTACGTACAGGTAGTAAATCACATGATTACTGTACTTGCTTAATTTATTTTGTAAAAAATTATGGTGAATATCTTTCTTAATTTGCATCATTATTAACAGTCTACTGAGCTAATACTGTACTACTCCTACTTGCTTGCGCGTTGCATGCCTACAGAAGCAGGCAAGTAGTAGCTCTTCGTCTTCAACAGCATGCGGCGGGAAGTGAGTCGCGGCACGCGGTACAAAACAGGGTCGTCGCGGGATTAGAGGAAACGCCGCGCGTGGTACGCGTCTGAAAATGGGCCGCCGCCAAGCCCGCGAACGATGATGCGGCTCTTGCGGACGCGGGACGGGCAGACCGTTTGCATCCTTAACCCTAACATAGCACAAAATAAAGGAATGATAAGATATGGGTGGCGATTTGTTTTTGGAATAAAAGGAAGATAACCCGCCGCCGCCCGCCGATAACAACCTTAAAACCTCCGCAAAGATGAGCAGCAGAGGACGCGGAGGAAGGGGGGGGGGATTGAGAGGAAACTGGGCGGCGGCGATGTCGACCGCGGCAACTCACCATTACGCGCCGCCACCGCCGGCTGGCTCCACGTTCCCAGACGACGAGCCGTTGGAGCCTCAGATCCCCACGGCGCCGGCGCCGGCGACCAACAATGCCGGCACCGGCGGCGGCGCTCTGGCCCTCAGCACGCAGTGCGAGTTCCCGGCGCTCGGGAGGAGCGCGTCGCGGGACAAGTTCTCGGTGCTCGTGCACGCCAGGGCGCCGGCCGACGTGGCGCGCGCCCCGATCGACCTCGTCACCGTGCTCGACGTCAGCGGCAGCATGCATGGCGAAAGCTAGATCTGGTGAAGCAGGCCATGTGCTTCGTCATCGACCAACTCGGCTCCGCCGACCGCCTCTCCGTGGTGACCTTCTCGGGCGACGCGGTCCGCCTGATCCGTCTGTCACGCATGACGGACGCGGGGAAGGCGTCGGCGAAGCTCGCCGTGCAGTCCCTGGTCGCCGTGTGGCAGGGGCACCAACATCGGCGAGGGCCTTCGCTTAGGCGGCGAGGTGCTCGTCTGCCGCCGGCAGAAGAACGCCGTCACCAGCATGATCCTTCTCTCCGACGGGGAGGACACGTTCCTCAACGCCGTGTTGCCCAACGGCGCCTATAGGTATATGGACCTCGTGCCGCCGGTGTTCACGCACCCCGGCTGCCGGCCCGGGCCGATCCACACGTTCGGGTTCGGCGCCAGCTACGACGCGGCCGCCATGCACACCATCGCGGAGGCGACGGGAGGCACCTTCTCGTTCGTCCAGAACCACGCGGCGATCCAGGACTCGTTCGCGCAATGCATCGGCGGCCTCCTCTCCGTCGCCGTGCAGCAGGCGCGCATCGCCGTCACGTGCCTGCACCGGGGCGTCCGCATCCAGGAGGTCAAGTCGGGAAGCTACGGCAGCAGCGTCGGCGCCGACGAGCGCACCGCGTCCATCGACGTCGGCGAGCTCTACGACGACGAGGAGAGGCGGTTCATGGTGCTCGTGTACGTGCCGAGAGCCCGGCCGACGGAGGAGGTCACCCGCCTGCTCAAGGTGAGCTGCGACTACCGCGACGCCGCGACGGGGAACCAGGCCCACGTCGCCGCGCCTGCCGCGGTGATCCAGAGGCCGCTGGAACTGACGCACATGCCTCCTCCGTCCATGGCTGTGGGCGGGAGCGCCTTCGCCTCGAGGCCACCGAAGGCATCGCCGCCGCACGGGAAGCCGCTGACGGCGGGCAGCATTCCGGCGCCGCGGGGATCCTGGAGTCCAAGCTGAAGGCCCTGGAGCTGTCGTCGCCACGGACGGCGGGCGACCCTGCATTGGAGGCGCTCAAGGAGGAGATGCGCGACCTCAGCATAAACGTCGGCGACTGGAGGAGGTACGAGCAGACCGGGCGCGCGCGACTTCTGGCCGGCATGTGCTCGCACGCGCAGCAGCGCGCTGCCTCGACGATGGGGATGGGCTCGCCGTCGACGAGCAAGGCGACGGCGTACTTGACTCCGAAGATGGAAGAGATGGTGGAGATGTCGCGTGAGAGCAGGAAGAAGCGTGGCAATTGCAACATCCAGCACGCAAACAGCACATCGAGGCAGGCTAAGCAGGTCAAGGTAGAGATCTATACAATAGATGATTAGTATCCTATTGCAGATGAAACAAACCAAGGTTGATTTAGGGTTCTTCATCAGAGATGAAACAACCTAGGTTGATTTATGGCTCTTTATTTCTTTCAGCGCTCTGAACTAGTAGCAGTATTTCTCTCCTAGCTTCACTTTTACTTCAACTTGTTAGTCTGAACCTTAGTGTGCATGGACAAGTTTAAAATCTTACGTACTCTTGTGATTTTTTTTCAGCAACACTTGCTCTTGTGTGTTTTTAATGATTTTTATTACACTAGTGATTTTTGGTACATTATTATCGTCATATAGATGTCATAGCTCTTAGATAACTGCTGACTGAAAACGTAGCCGGACTTACCATGGCTGATAATCCGGGTTAATAAGTTCAACCTGAAAAAGCCACAAAACTTCAACTTGCTAAGTTCAACCTCGCGGAACTTCTACTTTCAATGTAGTGTGTTTGTGTAGGCCTAGAGCTAGAGATGATGTTTGTCGCGTGAGTAATTAGCTTAGCTGAGCATATGTAGAATGTGATGTGAGGGGCCACGAGCGATGATCATTATGAGCTATTAGTGGCTGAATACTGACTCATTTAGGTGCCTCAACTATTGTCTAAGGTTTAGTTTGATCCTAAATTTTCAAAATGGCAATTCAAGTCCTCAAATCTTTCCTTTGGGTTCAGGTTTATCCTAGAGAACTACAATGTGGGCGTGGAGTTTTCGTAGATGCTGTGATCAGGTTTAGAAACCTGAATTGAAAACTGGCAGGTGGTGGAACGCGTCATGGGTGCGTAAGAAATACAGTGAGGCCTCGTTTGGCTGTCCGTGTATACTATACAGGCGTGAGGAGTCCCACCCGTGTATTGGATGAATCCATGCCATCCACCCAATACACGCATGGTTCAACAACCACGGGTCAACTCGCAATGGGCTGGTGGTTTCTTAACTGCTCGAGCGGTTAGTGGACCGATGGTTCTCAGGCTGACCTTTGTCAGATCGGCGGCAATGAGGAGGCGGTTGGATCGGCAACGACGAGGAGGCTGTGGATCGGCGGCGGCGCGGCTTGTGAGAAGGAGACGCGAGCTCGGTCAGTTTCCACGGCTCGGGTGGGGATTTTTATTTCACCGGTGTATCGACGTGTTTTGGGCCCTCATCCACTCCGATACTCTAGCAGCCAAATGCAAATTTTGGGCCAACATGGAAGCTCACCCCGACTTGGATTCTGGCCCATAAGACACGTGGTTTCGGCCAGATCCACGCTGATACCTGAGCAGCCAAACGAGGCCTGAAAAAATGGCTTGAAGCGTGTGCTTATTCTTTGACAAGTTTTTTTTTTTTTTTTTTTTTAAAGATTACGGCCGGGTTGTTTGACAAGTTCCTCTTCTACTATGTGTAGGGCCTAAGTCTACCTGTTAGATTGATAGTAATCAACCAATTAGAATGGGCGAGAGATAATAATCTTAATTCCTTCACACTTTTATAGCTTAGATTAGATTAGACAGGTTAGATTTAGATAGATAGATACTCCTAGATTAGATTACATTTTTTTGAGAAATTCCTAGATTAGATTAGATATTTTCATGAACAAAATTAGATTGTTTTTAGCAGAGAACAAAATTAGATTGATTATTATGAAATGGGGAGGCCTTGATGTTGGCCTGGCAAAGAACACGTCGTGAGCCAGCCCAACATTAGAATTGTTTCGTGTGTGAATTGTGGCCCAGCTCGACTTGGCCAGCCCTCAGTTCGTCCTCCTCGACTCCGCCGCCGCCGCAGCCGCCGTCGCCGGAATGCGGCCCGGAAGAATCTTAATGAGCAGTTTTTTTGGCCACGGCCTCCCTCGCCCGCGAAGGGTCTCTCTCTAGGCATGACGCACGCCCCCACGCTCCACCATTTGCACGAATGCTGGGCTGGTCGATCTTGCCCTCGCCTTCCGCCTTGCCGGCATCGAATGGTATGTGCTGTGCCCTCAACTCAACTAAAAAAAACTGCTCATGTGGCTGGCATCATTTGAAGAATGCTATGCAACTGCTACTTCTCTGTGAATCGAGTGAAGGGTGTTCTTGGTGGTATTGAAAAGTTTACATATGGTCTCGTTGCATTGTACCGCACTACTGCTTGTAGAATTCGTCGGGGTTTCATTTCTGCTGATCCACAGATGTTTATATTAGTCAGATGGCAAACATTGGGGAAAAAAAAAAAAGAGAACCAGACCCTGGGAGAGACTGCCCCACAATGACTTTGATTTTAGATAGAATCTAAACCACTCTAGATCCAAGAAAAGTTTGCCTCGAAGGCTGTCGTGCACATATTTTGTGCTGATTTTTTTCTTTTGAAAGAAAAGGCAGGAGCTCTGCCGCTGAATTAAGTATAGAAAACAGAGTTTTCACCTTGTGCCTGATACTGCAAACAGTTTGGACAGTGAGTGACTTTTTTCTAATGCAGCACCACAAGCAGCGCCTACGGGGGGCTCAAACCTGGGGGAGTCCTGGCCTCTGGGGTGTCCCAATTGGCATACCTAGTCACCACACGCCTGTAGATGGGTGACATTTGGTAGTGCTCCTTTAAGATCCAACTAGGATAGAAGAGCAGTGTGCTATTGCTTACTCTTACTCAAATTATGTAAGACAGTAATTCATTGGAAATAAAAGCCGATGCTTCAATTACAAAACAGTGACACAGTTGTTACGAACATGCTATTTTATGATATTGGGGTACCAGACAAAATGATGCTAAAAATCAAGTAACTAATCTTCAGCAAGCCCTCGAACTGGAAAACGTAAGATGATAAAAATCTATTGACTGAAACATTATCATAAGAAGCTATATATATGGCAGTATAATTAAAATCTCTTTTTCACCATGTCACTAACTTTGGGGGTGTGTTTAGGCATGTTACTCAAATACTGTGACCTGAATATACATACATTTTCATGCTATGCCTGGCACATTTGTTCTTTTATCCTGTGCAGTTCCCTCAAAGCATCCTTTATCTGCATCCGATCTGTCGGTTCCTCCTTTGAACATTGGATACCAACTCTGAGAACTGAAGTGATACATGTAATATCTACATTTTCCTTGTTTGTGATGTCTGCTTTGTATGCTCTATTATGCTCGGTTAGGAACAAACTCTGATCAATTATTTCAGTTGTCTTGTGTGGCAATGCCATCTCAACATACTGATGAAGACTATAACCTTCTGTAAATGCATCATCAGTTGGTCTTTTTGCAGTGAATAGTTCCAAAAGAAGTATTCCATAACTAAAGATATCCCCTTGTGTGGAAACTTCATTGCCAATTCCATACTCTGAATAGAAATTGTTATAAGGTGAATTATAATCAATGTAGTTTTAAACACAAGTTTCATAAAACAAATATTTTGGTGTATTAATGGATGTTTTAAAATTCGCAGACTTATATTTTTGATACAACAGAAAAAATGATTTGCTCATACTTACAACAAGGATCTAACACTAGACCCTTCTTATAGTGAATTATCTCAACTATACTACTATTGCACTTGTCCAGGTAAATGGTAAATCGAATTGGATCCCGGGGTTACCTGGAGCGATGTATCCAATAGTGCCTTTCAGGGCTCCCATGCTAATTGAATTTTGTGATGAACTAGCATCATCAGATAGAAACTTTGCCAGTCCAAAGTCAGCTACATGAGCAACCAGATCATAATCTAGTAAAACATTACTTGGCTTTAGATCACAATGGACAATGCTTGTTTTTTATGATTGTGGAGGTAGTCAAGCGCTGAAGCTACATCTATAGCTATGCCTAATCTCTTGCTGATAGATAATGTAGTTTCTTGACCATCTCTTCTACTTGGGTTATGCAGCCATTCATCAAGATTTCCATTTGGTATTAACTCATATATTGAAGCTTTGAAATCATTGCCTGCCAAATCAAGACTTGAGCAAACAGTTAAGATCCTGACCAGATTTCGGTGTCGAACACTTCCCAGGGCGTGGCATTCTGCAACAAAACTCCGTGATGCTCCATGCTGTTGAAGGTTAATCACCTTTATTGCAGCAGATGTAGCTTCACCATTATAGTGTATGAATCCCTTATATACTGATCCAAAGCTCCCCACTCCAATAAGATTTGTCTGAGAAAACCCCTCTGTTCCTCTTGCCAATTCACCATAAGAAACCCTTGGGTATTCGTCCAAGGCCAGTGAAACTTGTGATGGAGCTTGGGACTTCCATATTGTTCTGCACCGAGAAAACCATAAAGCTAGCAAGGAAATAAAAATGATGCAACATAAGATTGCTCCAATGGGTGCTATTATGAGCTTGAGTTTTTGAGAATGATGCTTCTGAGACACCCTGTTTAGGCATGGCGGCAGTCTCAATTCTGGAATCCCTCCACATAATCTACTATTTCCAGTGATAGCGAATGCACTTAGATTCTGAAAGATACCTTGTTTTGGGACTGTACCTTCAAGATTATTGAAGGACAGATTTAGGTAGACCCTAGACCCAGAGAGGTTTCAAGGAACTCGGGAATGTATCCCGACAAGTTGTTGTATGAAAGATCAATAATCTGAAGGCCTCTTAGGTTGCTTAGTGAATGCGGAATGGATCCCTCAAACAAATTCATACTCAAGTTGAGGTACACCAAGAGCAAACACTCACCAAGTGATTCTGGAATCTGACCAGAAATTCTGTTGTTGGACATGTCAAGATCCTGCAGATTTACCAAACTACCTACTTCAGAAGGCAATGTCCCTGAGAGCATGTTGTGTTGCAAGTCCAAGAAGACAGAAAGGGTTGGAATTTGAAGAATTTCTTTTGGTACAGGACCAACTAACTTGTTCCCTTGAAGATCCAGCCAGTTAAGTGGGCAATTGGCCAGACTTAATGGTATGTTTCCAGTGAGTAGATTATCTGCCAAACGAAGTTGAGTCAACTGTGTGAGGTTTCCAAGTGATGACGGGATCTCTCCTTGTAGCTTGTTTTGTTCAAGTTCTATGTCTTGCAGCATGTTTAATCTACCAACAGAATTTGGAACTTTGCCATGTAGGAGATTTCCACCCATTGCAATCTGTGTTAGGCCAACAAGGTTCCCAATTCCTTGTGGTATGGTTCCCTCTATTGTGTTGTAGTCTATATAGAGAATTTGCTAAGTTGTAGAAAGATTGGCTACCGAACCTGGCAGGATTCCTCCTAAGTTATTGGTTGATAAACCCAGATGGCTCAAAATGCTACAATTTGTTAGAGCAGTGAGAAAATTCCAGTCTGCAGGACTGCTTGCTTCTAGCTGGTTGACACCTAGCTCCAACCTAAACAGACCATCCAATTGTCCTAAACATGGTGGAATGATTCGTGAGAACTGGTTAAATTCTAGCACTAGGTCCCTTAGGTCTGTTGAGTTACATAAAGATGATGGGATAGACCCATGAAATTCATTGATACTGAGGTACAGATATTCCAGTTAGGGAAATCTATTACCTATATCTTCAGGTAATGACCCTTGTAGGTAATTTGATTGAAGTGACAAGTATTGGAGTAAGGTGAGGTTGAATAGGGAATCAGGAATATATCCAGTGAGATTGTTGAACTCTAAAGTCAGAAAAGTGAGGTTTTGAAGATTTCCAAGCTGTGATGGTATATGTCCTGTAAGCTGGGTTTCACTTATTTCGAGCACTGTAAGAGAGTATAGGTTCCCTAAAGATATAGGTATTGTACCAGTGAGGTAATTATATCCAATATCGAGCCATAAGACATTAGAGAGGTTTCCTAGTGATGGGGGTATACTTCCAGTAAGATTGTTGCCTGCCAGCCCAATCTTTGTTAGAGAGGAGAGTGCACTTAGTGATGGTGGGATTGTACCAGTAAAGCTGTTGTTATTCAGAAGAAGGTAGTTTAGTGAACTAAGGTTTCCTATGGAATCTGGAATGACCCCTGAAAGCTTGTTCCTTGCCAACGATAGGTACTCTAACTTCTCAAGGTTCTGAAAAGAATCAACAGGTATGCTGCCTGTTAGACTATTATACAGTAGGCTGAGTGATTGTAGATCCACAAGACTTCCAAGCTCCTCTGGGATTTCCCCTACATGAAGTCATCACAATTAAAATAAATAAATTTTGACATAGATTCTCAAGCAAAAGAACAAATAATTTTCTGTTTTTTGTTTTGAGGAGAAAAAAGCAACAACACTTATTTCAATAGATGCTTTAGAGTCCTTGTTTAGCTTATTCTTTTACTTGAACTAATGAAGAAAAACAACATTGTTAGGGTCAGCAGCATGGAGAACAGAATATATAGTTTTTTACCTTGAAAGTTGTTGAAGCCAAGGCTGATGTTGCGAAGCTTGGAACAACGGGAAAGGGAGGGTGGGATCTTGCCATCGAGAGTGTTGAAGCTCAGATCAAGATGGTTGAGACTCCTAAGAAGGCTTAACTCATCGGGAACAGAACCATGCAGTTGATTCTGGGAAAGGTCGAGGCTCCTCAAGAAGGTGAGATTTGCTAATGCGGGAGAGAGGGTACCAGTGAGGTTGAGTCCAGGAAGCTCAAGTGCCGTGACTCGCCCACGCCACTGCCCACGAGCACCACATGTCACACCAAGCCATTGGCAGTAAGTGGCTGTTGATACGTTGCCCCATGAGCTCAATACTCCTGCAGGATCATCTGTTATGAACTTTCTGAATGAAAGTAGTGCAAGTTGGTCTGGGCTAGCACTGGTTGCTGTTTGGGAATTACAAGGCAAGCAGCAAAGCGGAAAGGTGACGATAATGAACAGAAGGAAGGCTAGAAGCTCCATTGCTAGGCTATGCAAAACAAAAGGCTGAATGATGACGACGAGTGCTGGAAGCAGAAGAGGGCCTGGATATATACAACGTGTTTGGTCTGTGGATTGACTTCGCCAGGCATGGGGTTGACTCCGCATGTGCTTGTACGCTGTGTTTTTCTGGAATGATTTGATTCCTTGGGATTGGCTTGCGGAAGATACAAATTGAATCATTTGGTGACGGACGGCACCCTGTTTTCAGATTTAATCATGATTTTTCGTCCTTATCGTAACGATAAGGGCCGGCAATTAGTTTAGTTCGATTAGAAACCTTATCGTCTGATAAGTAGTGACTAATTGTGATTAGTATTTCTTATCATTCGTTTTGTTCGATTAGAAACCTTATTGTCAGATTCATCCACAAGTCAGCTGTCAGCACTCATCATCAGGCATCAACAAGCTGGTAATGATTCATCACAAACATGATTACATGTCAATTGTGCTTGGTTGCTTGCCTCTACCATTTACCTATTTCTTATGGCCATGTTTACATATATTTACATCATATATATATAATTTGTAATTGATGAAGTACTTTGTAATTTTCTATGTTTAATTAACGTAGTCTTGAATGGTGGGGAAAAAGTGCAAGGACCTGTTTATTGACAGTAGAGTATTGGAAACATAATTGCAAGGAGAAAGGCTTGCAAGGTGTTGACAATTCCATATATTCACTTTGTTCTAAAACAAATCAACTATTAGAGTTGCCTTAAGTCAAACTATTTTAAATGTGACTAATTTTTTTTTATATAAAAGAGCACTAGTATTTAATGACATCAAATTAGTATCATTAGATACATTATGAAATTTATTTTCATAATGTACTTATTTGGTGCTTGTTAGTGTATATGTGTAAAGGCCCATGAGGCCCATGTACAGCAACTATATTGCCCACCCTTCTAGGGTTTGGAGGAATAGACAATTATTATCCTAACATGGTATCGACCTAGTACCGATCCGTTCCCCTTCCTTTCCCCCGCCGCCGCCACCACCGATGGCGGCGGCCGCGGCGCGCCGCCGTTCCACGGCGAGCAGCGCGCCTCCTTCCTCTCCCTCTCCTCCTTCCCCTTCCTTTCCCTACTCCGTCATGCGGCCACGGGCGTGCGGCGCGCCTTGTATTGTGAGTGAGCACACCGGCGCGGGCGACCCGCTTCGGCGCCGCTGCTGCTGCGTTCGTCGCGGGAGGCGGGGGCCTCCGACCCGCCCGGCGCGTCCTCCCCCTCTGGCGCGCCGCCCGGCCTGATCCGCCCCAAGGCCGACCCGCCCCGGACATTGTCACCTCGGGGGCCGCCGGCTTGCCGCTGCCGCGGCTAACTGCGGAGCGTGCGGCCGGCGCCGGGGCGCGAGCCTCCCCTTCTGGCGCGGGGGGGGGGCTGGGGGCCTCCCACTGGCGGCGAGGCTTGAGGGGGTGAGGCCCGGCCTCCGGTGCCTCCGAGTCTCCAACACCGGCCTCCGGCATCCTCCCTTCGGCCATGGTGCTGCTCTCGGCGCTCTTGCCCATCTCTGACCACGGTGGTGGTCTCGGGATGCACCCCGCGGGATGCGCCGCTCCACGGTGGCCGCTCTTCGGGGCAAGGGTGTCATCGATGGTGCTCCCGGACCCAACGGCGGGCTTGCCCGTGCTCTTAAAGCGGCAAAGCTCCAAGCCCGGGGCGCGAGGCGCGTTCGTGCTTCTTTGCCATCGCTTGGGGCCGCGGCGCGATGCGCCGATGCTCTCACTCGCCCAGTGGCGGCGGAGCGGTTCCCTGCTTTCGGTCCCTCCGTCCCCACCCCATCTTCGCGCGAACACGGCGCCACTTCTTCCTCGGCGGCAGCACACCCACCTCCGGTGCCCTCTCCCGGCCCGCGCCCGACCCGACCGATCCCATGGTCGCCTGCACGCACCTCCAGGCCGTCGCGATCCGCGAGCGTCAAGAACCTGGTCACCGTCGTGCTCGACTCCGCACACCTCCTCGCTCGTTGGCGTGATCGGATGCTCCTCGCGCCGTCGCTCACGCCATTGGCGACCACGTCCGCCTCGACACACCCCCTCGCGGCGCGGATGCGGCGTGGCGGCGCCTCGGCGGCGTCGCCCTGTCTTCTGTATCGTTGGGACCATCTCCCTCGAGATCCGGGACACCGTCCGGGCTCACGGTGCCTCTGCGCGCGTCTTGGCTCGCCATCGAGGGACACTTCTTCAGCAACGCCGAGGCCCGTTCTCTCCGGCTCGAGGCCGACTTCCGTGCCTTCGTGCGGGGCGACCTCTGCTAGCGACTCTGCGCGGGCGGATGAAGACAAAGGCCGGCGCTCTCCGCGACATTGGGTACCCGCTTGACGGCCGTGTCACGGTGCTCAACCTCTGCGAGGCCTCAATGGGCCGGTTCGCGCACCTGAGGACTTGGATCACTCGTCGGACTCCGTTCCCCACCTTCCTGCCAGTGCAGGGCGACCTCGTCCTTGAGGAGCTCAAATGGGGACCGTGCCACACGCCCCTGCACCGCCCGCTCCTGCCCGGCGCTGCGTCCTCTACCTCCGTGCTCGTCGCTGCCCGCCTCCTCCGGGCCGGCGGGGGGTGGGGGTGGCCGCGGTGGTCGCCGTCGCGGGCGTGGTGGCCGTGGTGGTGGTGGTCTTGGATGGGGTACCCGGTGGAGCGGAGGCTGGACCGGGTCGTGGCGGACCCACTCCACCACTTGCTCCGCTTCCGGTTCGGCGGTGCGCCTGTCCCTCCTTCATCAACCCATGGACGGGCGCATCTCCATGTGGCCGTTCGGGGACGGGGCGGCGGGCACCCTCGACCTCCCACTCCGGGCGGCCGCCATGTACTCCCACCATGGCTCCTCTCCCGCCGACACAGGCTCCTCCTCCGCCCCTAGCCCGTCTGGCGGGGGCTGGAATCGAGCGAGCTTCGCTCGATCCTTCGGCACCATGGGGCCCGACACCGCCAACCCGAGTGGATTGCTGACTGCAGGGGCTTCCTACCACACCACTCCGGATCTTTGGTATACTCTCGACTCTTCGACCTCCCCACCCCTCTTGCCCTTCTTCTATCATGGTGGGGAATGGTTCACATCTTCCGGTCACTTACGTGGGTTACGCTCCTGGTCCTTTTTCGTCTTTCGAATGTTCTTGTTGCTCCTCGGATGGTCCACAATCTTCTCTCTATTCGACCAGTTCACTGGCGATAACTCTTGTTACGTCGAATTTGACACCGGCCTTCTTGTGAAGGATTTGGCTTCCCGGCGACCACTCCTCCAATGTGAGAGCACGGGACCCCTTTACACTCTTCGCCTTCCATCTTCTGCTGCTGCTCTTGCCGTGACGCCGTCTTCTACCATCTGGCACCGCCCGGCCTTTCGGTCATCCGGCCGCGGCGTTTTGGCTCGGCTTCGGTCGTAGTGCAGCCATCTCTTGTACTCGTACTCATGCCAAGCATCTTTGTCATGCGTGTCATTTCGGTCGTCATGTTAGACTACCTTTTTCTTCTTCTTCTTCGTGTGCTATGCATGCATTTGATCTTGTACACTGTGATGTGTGGACCTCTCCTGTACCGAGCATTTCTGGGCTCAAATATTATCTGGTGTTGGTTGATGATTTCTCCCATTACTCTTGGACTTTTCCGTTGCGTGCTAAGTCTGAGACGTTTCCCACCCTCCTCCACTTCTTTGCCTGGGTGTCCACTCAGTTCGGTCTCACCGTCAAGGCCGTCCAGTGCGACAACGGGCGTGAGTTCGATAACAACGCCTCTCGTTCTTTCTTCCTCTCTCGGGGTGTTCAGCTGCGCATGTCTTGTCCGTATACCTCTTCCCAGAACGGCAAGGCTGAGCGGATGATCCGCACCACGAACGATATCATGCGCACTCTTCTTCTTCAGGCCTCTCTGCCCCCGCGCTTCTGGGCCGAGAGCCTTCACACCGCCACCCACCTCCTCAACCGCCTTCCGTCCACTGCTTGTCCTGCTCCCACACCACACCACGCCCTCTTCGGTTCCCCTCCTACCTATGATCACCTCCGTGTCTTCGGGTGTGCCTGTTACCCAAACACTGCCGCCACTGCTCCTCACAAGTTGGCGCCCCGCTCGACCCGGTGTGTGTTCCTAGGCTACTCCCTTGACCATAAGGGGTACCGCTGCTACGACCTTTCCTCCCACCGAGTCCTCATCTCCCGGCACGTTGTCTTCGACGAGTCGGATTTCCCCTACTCCACTTCTTCCACACCTTCCACCCCTGCAGAGCTGGAGTCCCTGTTTGCTGACCCGGTGGTTCAGCCACCAGTTTCCTTCTGGCCTCTTTCTACAGGTACTCCAGGCTCACCTGCTGCGCCACGCGCGGCCCCGGAGCCCCTGCCTGCGCCGCCACGCGGCCCGGCGTCCCCCTGCTGCGCCCGTGCGACCCTGGAGCCCCCGGCCAGCGCGGCGTCCCCTGCGCTGCGCCCCGTGCGGCCTGGAGCACCGGCTGCGCCACGCGCGGCACCGGAGGAACCAGCTGCGCCACGCGCGGCCCCGGAACCTCGCGTCGTTCCCCTGTTCGCAGGCCGGGACCCGGCGTGGCAGCCGACGCAGGTTTCACGTTCGTCGCGCGGCCCCGGCCCGTGCCTCCGGACCCGGCTCCGGCTACTCCGCCACCGCCCCCACCTCCTCCGCCACGGCAGGTCCGTGGTTACCCTGCGCGTCTACCACCCACGAATCCTTCAGCGAGACCACCGTCACACTCACCCGATGGTGACTCGCCATGCGGCGGGGTTCTCCGTCCTGCGGCCCTCTCCGCCACCGAGTAGTCTTCCTCTCGATTCCTTCCTTCCTCTGTCTGCGCTGCGTTGGCGGATCCTAACTGGCGGCGCGCGATGGAAGAGGAGCATGAGGCTTTTCTTGCCAACCAGACGTGGGACCTTGTGCCGCGTCCGTCTGGTGGCAATGTGGTCACCGGCAAGTGGATGCGGGCGCGCATAAGCGTCGGGCTGGCGGCGATCTGGGCGCTACAAGGCTCGGCCCGGGTACTTCGGAGGCTTTACCCGGCGCCGGGGGTTGATTATGATGAGACCTTCAGTCCGGTGGTCAAGCACGCTTTCACGGTCGCGCCCGATCCTCTCACTTGCTCTCTCTCGCTCTTGGCCAGTTCATCAGCTAGATGTCAAGAATGCATTTCTCCATGGCACCTTGTGCGAGAGACAAGATATCTGCAGCCCGGCCGGCGGGATTTGTCGATTCGGTCGGCGATCTGGTTTGCCGGCTCAACAAGTCACTCTATGGTCTGAAGCAGGCTCCTCGTGCTTGGTACTCTCGGTTTGCCACCTACCTTCTCACCTTGGGGTTCAGAGAGGCCAAGTCAGACACTTCTCTGTTTGTCTATCGCCACGGCGCTGAGACTGCCTACCTGCTACTCTATGTTGATGACATTGTCCTCACAGCCTCCAGCCCGCAGCTTCTCCAGCCGTGTCATATCGGCCTTGCGGCGGGGTTTGCCATGAAGGATCTTGGTCCACTTCACCACTTCCTGGGGGTTACTGTGGAGACTCGCCCTTCGGGGTTGTTCCTGCACCAGCGACAGTATGCTCTGGACATTCTCGAGCGGGCTGAGATGACAGCGTGTCACCCCTGTGCTACTCCGGTTGATACTCAGGCGAAGCTTTCTGCTGATGAAGGCGACCCTGTGGCGGATCCTACTGGCTTCCGGAGTTTGGCTGGTGCCTTGCAGTACCTCACCTTCACCAGGCCTGACATCGCTTACGCCGTTCAGCAGATCTGTCTTCACATGCATGATCCACGGGCACCCCATCTTGCTGCGATGAAGCGCCTTCTCCGCTATGTTCGTGGCACTGTTGACTCTGGCCTGATGCTCCACCGGTCTCCCTCCACTGAGCTCGTCGTCTACACTGACGCTGACTGGGCAGGCTGTCCCGACACTCGCCGTTCTACCTCTGGGTATGCCATCTTCCTAGGCGGCAACCTCGTCTCCTGGTCATCCAAGCGGCAGCCGGTTGTCTCCCGCTCCAGTGCAGAGGCGGAGTACCGGGCTGTTGCTAACGGTGTGGCGGAGGCCTCCTGGCTTCGTCAGCTCTTGGCTGAGCTTCACAGCCCCCTGACAAAGACCACACTTGTCTACTGTGACAATGTCAGCGCCGTCTACCTCTCCACCAACCCCGTTCAGCATCAGCGGACGAAGCATGTGGAGATCGACTTGCACTTTGTCCGAGACTTGGTTGCCATCGGCGCTGTTCGGGTGCTTCATGTACCGACCACCTCGGTTCACGACATCTTCACCAAGGGTCTGCCCTCATCGACCTTCTCCGAGTTCCGATCCAGCCTCAACGTCGCCAGTGGCTAGTTGTGACTGCGGGGGGCCCTGTGTGTGTTGCTTTCTTTCATGTCCAGTCTTGATCTCCGCTGCGCCGGTAGTTCAGACTGCGGGGGGGTGTTAGTGTATATGTGTAAAGGCCCATGAGGCTAGGCCCATGTACAGCAACTATATTGCCCACCCTTCTAGGGTTTGGAGGAATAGACAATTATTATCCTAACAGGTGCAATAATGGACTAATATTTGGTGTCAAACAAATTGGGGCACTGCAAAACAAACAGCGTGAAGACAATAGAAAACAAACATAAGGTACATGTTCCTGTGGCTTCTTCTAAAAGACAGACATAGCACAAGGAATATCCATGACTGTTCTACATCTGCAAGTTCCAGGAAACACACAGTTAATCTTTACGCATGCACGCTTTCAAATTCAGTTGCAAGTCTCTTTCGTCATGGAGATTATCAAGTATCGTACTTGACTGGGGACATTTGGACGACAACAGGAAATAACCTCACATTTTCCACAGTTTGCCGCAATCAGTTGCACACTGCAAGGAAACTTTCAAGACCGAGTTTATTTGCCACGGTGAATGCGTTTGTATGATTTTCCTTTTTCTTAGTTTTGTTTCTTGTTTCTTTACACTTCTCTTGTAAATATCTCATGTTGTCTTAATAATAAAAAGATCAGTAGGGCACATCTCCCCTTTCTGTTTGCCTAAAAAAATCTTACTCCTGATTCTAGACTTCGTAGCTCTTGGGTGGGCAAACCTAAGTGCTAGCTGGCTTGCAGTGGTGAACTCGGAGCAAATTAGACAAGCTAGTATGGACTTATGTTTTAAGGCCTTGTTTAGATGTACATGTATCTCTCTTAAATCACATGTGTTAGGGGTAGATTGAAGTAGAACTTAATTCAAATACTTTTCAACCAACTTCAACATATGTAGATTGAGACAAATACATGTAGACGAGGCCTAAAAGAGTCTTGGGGATTCAATCTCATTAGAAACACAAGCCTAGAAACACAAGCCCAAAACTTTGTAGTTGCCTAACACACTTCTTTCTTTTTTTTTTTTTTTTTTTTTTGACAACACACTTCTTTCTAAGATTTGGCATGTATGTAGGAATAAAAGGGCGAAGACGATCATCAACATCGCTAGAATCTGAACAAGGAAAGAAGGGTGAAGACATTTGAGCCACTTCGCCATTTGGTCCAACGATGAGCAAATCATAGAGCCAAGGACGATCTCTTGGACTTGGAACAAGTTAGTGACTCGAGTTTGACCAAATTTAAAGTAATAGTTTCAATATTTATGTCTTAAAATAAATTTATTATGACAAATACATTATGTAATATAATGTTACTTGTTTTGTTTCACATAAATGCAATTATTTTTAATATAGATAAAATCATAAGTTCAATCTATTTGACTTCTAAAAAGCAATGTCCTTAATTTTTCTAAAATTTTAATTATTTTCTCCCGTTGCAACGCACGGGTATGTTTTGCTAGTAATGATAAAAAGAAAAAGTTATATAAACTCTAACTATTTAGGGTGGATTACTTCACCCCTCAAACTATGGAACCGAATTTTCTACCTTTAAACTTTTCAAAAACCGGTCAAATAACCCCTATATGATTTTGGGCGGTGGTTTTGCTATAGTAATAATGATTGTGTTTTTTTATTTATTTCCGCTGAATCTTTGAAAAATAATAATAAATGTAGAAAAAAAACATAAAATAAAAAACTAATTTAATTGAACTCTACATGAGTAGATGTACACAGTGAACATATAATATAATATGTTTTTAGTACAGATTCTTTTCTATAACTTTAGATCTTTGATTTTCTTTAATTAATTGAAATTAACTTTGTATACGCAGCAATTTTGTGGGCAACGTGATCTATTGAGCATGTACGCAACACTGCGTTTATTTTATTTATTTATTTTTCCTCATGATGATGAAGAGAGCGGCTCTGTGCATTGCACTGTAAACCAACACACAGGTTCCGTAAGTTCAAAAAACACACACACACAGATTCCGTTGGAGGTTGGATCAGTTGCTCTGAAGGACTCTCTGGAGCTGAGCTCCGAGCGCCGGCAGCGTGATGGGCTTTTGGATGAGCCGTCCACTCCCGCCCGCCGGCACATGTCACGCACGCCGTCATCGACACCGCCGGCCTCCACGGCGACGAGGACCAGCAGCCAGCAGGTGCTACTGAGCTCCCGGATCCTGAGTGCCACCTCGAATCCATCCATGGCGGCTCCGCCGTGCCCATCGAGATCAAGAACCACGAGCTCAAACGACGGGTCGGCCGCACCGCCTCCCAGCAAGCTGAGGCAATCGGCACCCGACGACACCGGCAGCACCTGGCAGCCGAGCCGGTCGAGGAGCTTCCGGGTCACCTCCATGCTCGTGGCGTCGCCGTCGGCGAGCAGGATCCTCAGGCCGTTGAAGTGGAGGTGAGGAGCCGCCGTCGCAGACGAGGCTCCGATCCGGTACGTGCCTGATCCTGGCACATGCGGATTCAGTGGCTGATGCTGTTGGAACCGAAGGATGCATGTCATGGTTTCTCCAAGACCTTCGGATTCTGATGCCCACCACATGTCACCATTCATCATCTGAAAAAATTGTATATAAATATATAAACTCCGAATTATATATATGTAACGACGATGATGGTGGCAATACAACTGTACCTCCACAATCCTTTTGCACATAGAGAAGGCTAGACGATTGGTGGCACCGCCGGAATCCTGGCACTGGGGCGGGCGGGATGCCGGCGAGCTCCCAGGATCGCTCTTGGTCAGCCCGATTTGGAACCTGACAAATACTTGGTTGCCGCCGGTGAAGCTGATGGGTCGCAGCGGCGACGGGATCCAGTCCTGGTGCTCACCGGCGATGCTACTGCAGCTGCAGACAGAAAACGAGAGGGCACGGCCTGCGGCGGCGACATGGCCATGTTGGCATCGGCTCAGCAGAGCGCCCACCATGTGCAGTACAAGGTGGAAGACTCTCTTGTCGTCGCCGACCACCCACTCCGGCAGGGAACTCATCGCCTCCAGCTGGTGCGAGAAGCCGAGGCCCTGGCAGCCGGACAAGCATCGGGCGGCGAAGACCGCGTCCCGGATCAGCGCGCGGAGCTCGAACGGCCGCCTCGACACCAGGGTCGGAGTAGGAGGACTGGCCGACAGTGGCGGGTCCACCATCCTAGGCAGCGTCTCCATGACGTCGTCCATGAGAGTGGAGGACACGGCGCTTGTCCTGGCGATGGCGTCGACGATGAGCCTCTGCTCCGGGCGCATCGCGGCGGCCTCCTGCTGCATCACGGAGAGCAGGCCGACGACGGCGTGCATCGGCCTCCCGATGGCGCTTCGCATCGCGCTGTGGGCGGTGTTCCTCGCCTTGGTCGCCGCCGCGAGCTCGCTCCGTGCGCGCAGCAGCGCGCCGTGCTGCTCCGCCAGCTTGTGCCGGATCAGCTGTGACTCCTCCAGCGCCGCCGCGTGGGACAGCGCCACGGCGACCTGGTCGGCGACGGCCTGCACAATCTCTAGGTCCTGGTTGCTCCAGCCGCCTGCAGGTGGTGGCCTGTGGTGATGGTGACCATCATCAGCTCAAGGACCATGACTAGGATGGCGTAGCTCAACATCTCTGATGACGTGGATGCCGGCCGTATGGCTCCTGATCCGTGAAAATATGGAATCCGTATCGCAGCCGCGGGTCCTGCCATCGCCGGCAGGCTCCGGCAGCTCGCCGCCTTGAGCGCCGAGCCTGGCCGGCTAAGCACCTTGGCGTCCTTGCTGGCCAATACGGCGGCCACGTCAGGGTCACGAACGGAGATGGCACGTACTGTGCCGCCGCCGCCGCCGCTGTGATGAAGCACCTTATCGTCGTCTGCCAGCAGCTGGTGCGTGAGCTGGAACACGCCGCCGCCGTCGGTCCCGCTCCCACCGATGTGGGCCTGGGGCATCCAGACGGCGCAGTTGCTGAGTCCGAGCGCGGCGGCGAGATGTAGCATAGTGGTGCGGAGGATGGTGCGCGCATCAACGGAGTCACGGATGTGGCGCGTGACGGCGCGGACGACGCGCCAGACGGTCTCCTCGCGTCGGCGGACGGTGGCGAGGTCGCGGTCGAGCTGGCGGGCCTTGGTGCGGAGGAACGACTCGCGGACCTTGAGGCGGAGGTAGGCGCGGGAAGAGGATCGGAAGGGAGACAGCGGCGGCGGAGGTGGCGAGCGCGCCGAGGACCTTGGCGGTGGTGATGGCGAGCAGGATGCGGCGGGATCCCGGGCGGTCGTATGCGAGCGCGTTCAGCAGGTGCGTCACGCCGCACATGACGACGAAGGTGCCCAGCTGGAGGAGCACCCGCCGGAGCGGCGCCAGCGCGGCGCACGTCGCGAAGTAGAGGAGCTCCAGCGGGATGGACAGCAGCGACGCCGCGATCAGCAGGTCGCTCACCTTCTGCCACTGCATCATCGCCTCCACCGCGGCTTCCTCGCGCCCGTCGCACCCGCCGCCACCGCCGCCGCCGCAGCGACGCGACAGAACTGCACCACCGGCCTGTCCCGCCGCCGACGCCGCCATTGATTCTTGAATTTCGCTACCACCAACTACAGGATCGTTCAGTCTAGCTATATAGCCTTGTGTATTGCATTTGCGATGAGATCGACGAAGACACTGCTGGTGCTGGGATCGAGAGCTAGGCTCTGCGAGGAAGGCAGGTGTGCCTTGGCCTTTTGCATTCGGGAGCAGGATGCAGTGTACGTACGTTCCGTCCATGCAGCGTTGGTTGTACTTGTGGCAGTCAGGTTCTGTTTTTGCTTGTCCGGCCGGCGCTGCTATCCTCGACGACGAGGCAATTCCATCCATGCTACTCCGGTCCAAAACTTTTTGGATTTCTTCGCAGAACAGCTCCCCTTCCATCGGAGGCAACAAGCTAGCTAGCGGACAGTTTAGTGTGCGGCGGACAACATGACCGCCTCGATCTTTTGGTGGTCTCTGTTAGAGCAACTTCACCGGCTTCTCCGCTAGAAGATTGATGAAAACATTGAGGCCCTTGTTTGACGGAGCTTCTTCACTGGCTTCAAAAGTTGTTTAGAGTTGTTTTCTACTAAATAGGGTAAAACAAAACGGCTGCATTCAAGAAGCCCCTAAAACCATGCTCTCACGGCTTTATTCTACAGGGCATTTTGTGAGAGTATGTTTTGAAGGAGTTGCTTTGTCAAACAACTTACCAAAACGTCTCCAGCTCCCCTAATAGTGAGGTGGAGTTCAAGCTCATAAAAACAGCTTCACGTACCGTGACAAAGAACAGGGGGGGGGGGGGCTCTGCTGGATCAAATTTTTTTCACCTGTACATGCTAGTTTTTAGGGGAAGGTGTTTGATTTTCTTAATCGAGTGGAGTTGCTCCTAACCATATTTTTAGAGGCATCTTAACACTCTTAGACCAAAGGATCAACGGTGATTATTTTCCCACTAGACTAGCCTACGACTAGGCCAAAGGTAATTTCGCCATTTTAGAAGACTTTAACTTGCTATATATATAGTAGTTTAGCAAGTAAATTACACCAAACTCCCAGAGACGCTCTAATAGCATCTTTGGTTTTCTGCAAAAACTAAAAAAGAGTACTTCAACAGTTTAGCATCTAACTTGGCAAATTTTAGCAACTCGACAAATAGAGATTCTGAACTCCCATATGTGCCAAGGATTCTCCACTTGGCATCGCACTCCTCACGCCCACCCTCCTCCTTCCCGTGCGTGCCGCTGCTTGTTAGGAGCTGCAAGTGGTGATGGCGCCGCCGCTAGAGGTCCTGGAGCTGCTTGTTAGGATCAAGACGAGGACCTCGTTGGCTTCCTGGTGGCCAGTGCCGAAAGCACCGTTGTGGAGTACCTGCTCGCACAATCGTTGTGTTATCTGTTCTATAGCTTTTGCCTATATATATATTATGCAAATAAATGTAGACATACGATGCATGTGTGTTAGAATTATTGATCTTTGTGATGATGACGATCGATCGATCTTGATCCTATCACGATTGAAGGTTGGAAGAACAACTTTCCTTTGTCGATTCCAATCGTCATGGTGCAGCGTGAAGGAAAACCGCGCAACATGGAGACAAACCGACATGGAAACCGTGATAAAAACAACGTCTTGACCCACCAATTTGTGTTTTAGCAAGCCAGATTTGCCAAACTCCTGGAGATGCCCTATTCTTTTCCTCCTCATTTTGTTTTGAGACTTGGCAAACAACGAGATATGGCAAGCCAATTCTAGCAAAGTCTTGGAGATGCTCTCGCTAGAGATAAATTGGGGTGATGTGAATATATGGATGGCTTAAATCTAGCGTGGCTTCCATTATAACATGAAATGTTTTATGGTTTATTTCTAAGTTGAAAATCAGATCCAGATTAATATGTTTAGGTCAATGCTATTTCTTTATGACTATTATGTATATTATTATTTTTACCTCAACATAAGTTACATTGTTGTAAATATCATTGAATGCTATGGGTGTGTTTGGTTCACGTTTTCAAGTCTAAGTCTGACTAGTCTCCTTAATTTGAGCCAGTTTTACACAAGCCAAAATAGCCACTTGTTTGCTACTCCATCCGTTCCAAATTATAAATTATTTTAATTTTTATTTGGTACATTCATTTTACTAACGTTTAGATACCTAGCAAAATTCATGGACGAACTAAAAAAATCAAAGTGACTTATAATTTGGAACTGATGGAGACTGAGTACGTAAACGTAACTAGGCTAGCGTATTCATCAGTAATTTGATTTGGAAAAAAAAGGGTAAAAGTACACAACGCAACCTATCATGTTGAGAGGATGTATGCGCATGTCCACCCCTGCCTATTCTGGCTGATTCTGAGTTCTGAGCCTGCAATATGACGACGGGTGTGTTTAGCACCCCAAATTCCTCCCAAATTCCACTATATCAAAAAGAAGATTCTCCATCACATCCGTCGGCCACCGGCAACATGTATGGAGTCACGAAATATAGGTAAAAAATTAAACTAATTATACGGTTTAGATGTACATTGCGAGGCGATTCTTTTAAGCCTAGTTACGTCATGGTAGGATAATATTTACCACTAACAAACGAAACGCGTCTTTACGATTATGCGATGTGACATACATATCACATCCATCCAAAAATTTCACCAAAATTTGGGTGCTAAACACACCCGACAATGGAGGAGTTCGTTGCTACGCAGCTCGCTGCCTATCGCCCCCATGCTGCTGCGGACCCCTTTGAAGAAGAGGCCGATGGCCCCAATCATAGCCCACTAATAAAAACACACGTCCCACTAGAGGTTGGCCCAAGAATCCTAAACTGGGCCCAGTCCCATCGTCTCCTTCCGGACTGCGGCTCTCCCTCCGGAGCATTCGTCGCTCGTCGGTGCGGCGGCCGGCTTGTTCCGCCGGCGAACTCCTCGAGCCGCCTCCCTTCTCCCAGCGCTGGTTTTCTCTCGCAGGCTCTTCAGTCGCAGCCTGCCAGCATGGTCTCTCCGCGAATCAGCCGCAGCAGAAGACCCCTGCTGCCTGCTCAGGTGCTGTCCTAGCGCGCGGCGGCTATTTGCTTCTATACTTCACGCATTGAGCCGCGCAGGAGGTAAACGGCTTTTTCCTTCCCAGCGCATCTTCTGTTACATTACCAGCATCGGCGAACTAGTAAAAAATTCCGTAGCTAAAGGAATGGATAAATCATAATTCAGGGGATTCATGGTCTTATTATAGTGGCAGCATATTACAGTAACTGGGAGATCAGTTACAATATTGCAGTATGATGATTTAATGTGAAAGAGCATCGATCCTTCTGTGAAACCCCATCCTGCTACCAGGTACTAGCAAGGATTGCAGAGACACTGGCTTCTAGCACCTCAGGTCTGTTTGGTTGCCTTGTTGTTTTCCCAGTGGCCTTGTGGATGCCTGTTTGGTAGCATGCAGTGGAGAAAGTTCAGACTATGTCAGTGGAATTACACTCCTTCGATGTATAGATGTTTTTGAAGCTTGTCTCTGATTCCCTGTAACTCTTTCAGAGCATCACTGATTTGCATGCGGTCTGCTGGTGCCGCCTCTGAACATTGAACCCCGATGCGTAAGATTGAAATAATGCAGGAAATTTTCATATCTACAATCCCTTCACCATCTTCTGACTCTTGTACCAAGTGCCTGTCCAGCACACTAGTCACCCGGTCTGGCAATGCCATTTCTACGTATTTGCGAAGGCCAAGGCTTTCTCCAAATTCGTTGTTAGTTGGTCTTTTTCCGGTGAACACCTCCAACAGTAGTATGCCATAGCTATACACATCACCTTGCATTGAGGCTTGATTACCCAGGCCATACTCTGGAATCAACAAATGGAATATATCAAGATGATGATGAAAAAGGAGCACGAGTTATATATTCATATATTGCTGCAAAAAGAAATCTATTCCATAACATAACATCTTGATGAGCGGGAAGTTTTTATATATTCTTGTTATTTCCCATTCTATTATATGAAAAATGAATATTTTACCGAAACCCTCTTAAGTTAAGAGAAACATGCCATGAAAGGTGTGCTTAACTTATAGTTATAGACTTAAGTTTTCATGATGGAATATGTTATAAGAGACTAAAGAGTTATAGCAAATAGAAGCATACCTGGGGCAACATAACCAATTGTTCCTCTCATCGATGCCCAACCACTTGATTGATCTGCATCCTGGTGTAAAAACCTTGCAAGTCCAAAGTCTCCAACATGAGCAACCATGTTTCTGTCTAGTAGAATATTGCTTGGCTTAAGATCACAGTGAATGATCGGAAAAGGCTTGCTTTGATGAAGATATTCCAGTGCTGATGCTACATCAATTGCAATTCTAATTCTAACGCTGAGATCCGATTGCCTTCTGTTCACCATCTTCAATGGGACGTTGGTGTAGCCAGTGGTCTAAATTTCCATTTGGTAGGAACTCATATACAAGAGCCTTGAAGTTATCACGATGGAAATCAATACTTGAGCGGTATCAATATTTTCACAAGATTTCGATGTCGAATGCACCTCGAGTCTCACATTCTGCAACAAAACTCTGAGAGGCTCCACGTTGTGTCGGGTTGAGCACCTTCACAGCAACTTCTTGTTGCTGTCCATTGTTTGTCATACTTCCCTTGTAGACTGAGCCAAAGCTTCCTGCTCCTATTAGATTCTCAGAAGCAAAACCATTTGTTGCACTAACCAATTCAGCATAAGACACTCTTATGTGTTGCTCATTTGTAAGTGAGGTTTCTGGGTTTGATTTTGCCCTTTTGTATCACAGTAGCATACAAACAGTGCAATTACTAATGTGATAAATAGAATCACACTGCATATGGATACTGCCATGGCAAGTTTCCATGTTGTCTTCTTCTTCTTTGTAGAGTGGTTGGAGCAGGGTGGCAACTTCAGTTGAGGGATTCCATCACATAGACCATCATTTCCTCCAACTGAGACAGCAGAAGCATTGCTGAAAATTCCATCTTTTGGAACATTGCCTTCCAAGTTGTTGAATGAGAGATTCAAACTACTAAGTCCAATCATGTTCTCAAGGAAAGTGGGGATGCTCCCAGACAAGTTATTATGTGAAAGGTCAAGCACTTGGAGGCCTCTTAGTTGCTCTATCGATGGTGGAATTTTTCCTTGAAGGTAATTTCCAGATGTATTGAGATACTGCAAGCTTTGGCACTCGCCAAGGGATGATGGAATCTCTCCAAAAACTCTATTATCAGAAAAATCAAGCACTGCAAGGTTCTTGAGATTTCCCATTTCAAGCGGTAGAGTCCCAGTTAAAAAATTGTGATCTAAATGCAAAGAACCAGACAAGGTAGAGGAGAAAAGTTCTTTAGGTATGGATCCAGTAAGGTTGTTGTATGAGATATCCAACTGTTGCAAAGGACAACTGCCTAAACTTGGGGGTATTTCTCCACTGAGATTATTGTCAAAAAGAGCTAGTACATTTAGGATTTGAAGGTTACCAATGCTTGATGGGATGGATCCTGAAAATTTATTGCCTGAGAGGTATAGTTGATTCAGCTTCTTGAGTCTGCCAAATGAGTCTGGAATAGGGCCCTCAAAAAGATTGTCGTTCATCTCAACGAACTGTAAGTTGACCAGATTCCCAATGCCTTCTGGTATTCTTCCAGTTATGCTGTTGTGGCCCGTGATAAAATACTTCATATTTGTGGAAAGATTGCCAACTGAATCCTGGCAGCTTGCCTGTAAGCCTGTTGGCACCAAACTCTAATAAAACAATTTACTGCAGTTAGTCAGGCTAGACACGAATCCCCAACCAAAACCATTTCTTATCTCAAGCTGATTCTCCGCAAGTGCCACTACGGATAAGTTCTGTTGGTGGACTCCTAGACAATCAGGAATAGTTCCTGATAAAAAGTTATTCACTGCTTGAAGCCACTGTATCATCGAGGCATTGCAGATGGATGGTGGGATTGTGCCATGGAATTGATTTTCATCTGCTAAGAAATGTTGGAGCTTTGGTAGAGTGTTACCTAAATCAGGTGGAAAAGACCCATTTAGGTTGTTGACTTGTAAGTCAAGATATTCCATAGAGGAAAGATTGAATATTGAAGGAGGTAAAGGACCTTCTAGCTCATTAAAGGCTATATAAAGGTTTCTAAGCGAATATAGATTTGAAATGGAATGAGGTACAAGGCCTTGAAGATTGTTTTCTTTCAGAGCAAGAGTTGTAAGCATCTCAAGGTTCCCTAGTGATTCTGGTATGTTCCCTTCCAGACTATTTTTTTCAAGAATTAGAGTCACTAATGATGAGAGGTTTCCTATCCAAGCTGGAACATTCCCCTTCAGGTTGTTTTGACCTAGGTCAAGGACACTGAGAGATAACAAACCTTGCAGTGGTGGGATGCTTTGTTCAAGGTTATTGTGGGCAAAACTAAGAAAAGTCAAACGTGAGAGGTTTCCCAGTGAAGGAGGGATGGTTCCAAAGAACTGGTTGGAACCTAGATCTAACGTGGAGAGATTCTCAAGGCTGCCTATCTCTACAGGGATTTCTCCTGTGATGTTGTTAAATGTTAGGAGTAGGCTTTTCAGATTTACAAGTCTTCCTATGCTGGAAGGAATTCTTCCAGTAAGTCTATTATTTCTAAGACTGAGTAACTGGAGATTAGGCAAGGAGTTGAATTCGCTTGGTAGATTTCTACAAAGCGGCTACAGTTGGAGAGTGATGGGGGAATCTGACCTTCAATGGAGTTGTAGCTGAGGTCTAGAATCTCAAGGTTATGGATATTACCGAGTTCTGGTGGCAGGATGCCATAGAAGCGATTTTGTGGAAGATTGAGCCGCCTCAAGTATGTGAGGTTGGCCAAGGCAGGGCTGATGGTGCCAAGAAGGTTGAGTCCGGTCAGGTCCAATCCCACCACATGCCCACGGCGGTGTCCCCTTGAGCCACAGGCCACACCACGCCACTGGCACATTGGAATGGGCAGGTTGCCCCATGATGCCAGGGCTCTCATTGGGTCACCCTTCACAAGTGATTTGAACAACATGAGTGCGAGGTAATCAGTGGTATTGCTTGTGGCTGTGGGTGGCAGAGAAGCAACTGAACATGTAAGGAAGACAAAGGCGAGCAGACTCGACTCTCGGAGTAGCACCATTGCTGCCAGTGGAGCTTGGCTGCTAGGGTCACTATCGGTTTGTGTTTGTTCTAGCACAAGGCAACCCGTGGGTGTTCTGAAGTTCTCTCTATATTTGTTAGCTGCAGTTGCTACTGGGTTCAGTTTAAATAACCTGTGATCAGCCCTATCAATCAGATGAAGACCCTCTCGTCACAATCAGTCTTCTTGATATCTCGTTGTCAGTCGGGCCATCAGAATATACAATTCGCATCAATTTCCAAATGTGCTGGCGGCTTGGGCTCTTATTTTTCTATGAATATCATGGTTGGTTGGATAAGAAAAAAATGCATGGTAGCCACTAGCCAGATGAATCGGTTTTGTTTTTAGTTCAAATGGTCTTGTTTTATTTTTCGTTTTAAAATGGTCTTGTTTTATTGGAGTTGATGATTGTGTTGGAAATTTGGCTTTAATCAATACTCATTCTTATCCTTTGTCATGGTAGGTCAAAAAGGGGGCGATTGGGCATCATTGTGGCTAGGATCCAGTACAGGCAAGCAAAGAGAAGGTAATAAATATAGAGTTTTTGAAGAAAAATACTGTAGAAGATAAGCTGGTGGCTAATCATAGTGAATCTATTTATTCTGTATCAGGAAACGTGCAATCCTGTACTGTAGCTTATCACTATGGCTAATCATATAGTGACAAGCTAGTTTGGCAGAATGTGAGAAATAAAAAAAGGTGGAAAATAAAGTTCACTGTGCAACTTTGAATGTGCCACTGCCATGCAATATGGCAGGTGGAAGAAAAGATGGATGCTTTCATTGTCGCCTTCCCGACTGAAGTCTAATTGTATTATTCCATTATCATGTTGGCAATTTGCAAAGTGTGCTTCGCTTTCGCTAGAAGGGAATGACTATGGAAAGTCTAGTCTTTGGGAAACTGCTGGGATCGTGTGAGATCGTGTTGGCAATTTGCTAAAACTTTTGTAATACCATTTTTTTTTTTTTGAAAGAAATAATTGAAGAGATAAGAATATCAGATGCATTTTAGCTCGAATTTTAATTTGTTTTTTAAGAAAAGAAAATGATTGATGGTGGAGTCGATTGGCACATCAAAAGTAGGAGCAAGGGCATCGTCATGGTTTAAATTTCTAGGGAAGTTAGCAATTTCTAGGAAGGTCACCAGGACGGTTCTATACTGTAAAGAGACATCGCTTGTGCCTTTCTTTCACTATAAGGGGGCAACGGTGTGGTTTGATGGGTCCTATTGTTGTCACCCTGTTTAAAATAGGGCAGTGTGGTTTGATGGTGTCCTATTGTTGTCACTCTGTTTAAAATAGCGGGCTATAGTGCTGCTATAGCTGCGGGAAATACTCGTCGCTAAGCTATAGCTGCGAGAAAGGCTCGCCGCTATAGCGTCTCAGATCGATGCTTCGTTGCCGTCTTCCATGCAGTCCTAACAGTGACAAGGTTAAGGTTTAGGGAAGATACACCGGCACTAAGACGGTCTCAGCGCCTCAGCAGCAGGCAGCGAGGCAAGACGACGCAAGTCACCATTAAGTAATCAATAATCAATAACGAACGAATGAGAACTGACAATTCAATCAAAACCAAACTGAACTTGGGTTTTCGGTTTTGTGGTTCGGCTTCAAGTTTTGTCAGCTCGGTATTTGGTTTTCACCAAAACCAAACCACCGAAAACACCAAACATCCGGCAACCACTGAGAATACCGAGCGTCAGGCTAATTCCCTATCCCTCTTCTCCTGTTTGTTTAAAAAACCTATATGAGAAGCTACAAACGAAACAAAAAAAACTTTCAAACCCAAAAATTCAGCCGCCCCACAATAGCGGCGCCGTGATCAAGCGACCTTGCAGGAGTGCAGCGAAAGCAAAGCGAAGCAACCGCCTACCTTTCTCCCCACCCCCACGAACTCTCCCCCCAAACAGGCAGATAGCACATGTATTTGCATCAGCATTCTCAAACTCGGCAAAATTGTGGCACAACTGCCTACTACCTTGTTTCCGCACAAAAAAAAAAAGTCGTTCAGGGCCTTAAAACCGATTACTTACACGAAGTTAATTCACTTTGCATATTTGTATTGGCGACGACTGAACAACTGAACTCATAGGCTCCATGTATACATGGGTCAGACTACCTTCATTTTAACCGCAATCAATCCCTGGAAACTTCACTATCGCTATGGAATCCCATTACATAATATAGAACATTAGAATCCCAGTTGGCGAAAGCAATCCACCTAAGGGCTCGTTTGGAAAGCCCAATCCACGGGGGTTCCCGGCGTTTTCCCTGGGCCAGGCCCCGCGCGGGATGTTAGCCCCGGGTCGAGCCGCCCCAGCATTTGGAAGACCTTGCCGAGGGGCCGAGCGACCCGACCCCGCGATTTTCCTGGGGGCTATCCTTCCCCATCGCTAGGGTCCGGGCGCCGCTCCCCGAGCGAGGCTGACCGCTGACGGGACGGGAGACGATTTCTTCTTTCCCTTTCTTCTTCTTCTTCCCCGAGAGCAGCCGCTCGCCGTCCTTGCCGCCGCTGCTCGCCGTCCTTGCCGCCGCTGCTCGCCGTCCTTGCCGCCGCCGCTCGCCGTCCTTCCCGGGAGTGCTCCACAGCCGCCGCTCACAGTCGGCCGCCGTCGCTCATCCCATCGCGGTCTTGCGTCGCCCTGCTCCCAAAAGGCGACGCCGACGCTGCACCGTTCCGCTCCCGTCGGCAACCGAGACCGGCGGCGGCCGGTGGATCAGGTGCACCTCCACCAGCTCACGTCCCCATCTCCTCCTCCCAATCCCTTTTTCTCATCTTTTTCTTCCTAGGGTTGGAGTCAGATTGAGACGGCTGCTCCTGATCCGGTTGTGTCAGGTGCTATCTTCTCCAAGAACGGGATCTGCAAAGCTATCTTTTCCAGGATCTACACCATCTCGACAAGGACGTTTTTCTTTTCGAGGTCCGCCCTGATATTCCTCTTCCTCTCTGTTATTTGATCGGCCAGGATTTTAACGGAGAAAAGAATATGCAGGCAATCAGACAGTGGCTATTACTTTTCCTTGAAATACTCTGTATTTTTGGTAGAAAATTCCTGCAATGTCAGCATATACTATATAGTTTGTAGTTGAGTTGAGCCTGACGATTGACATCCAGAGAACCAGATATATTTATTTATTAACATATCCTTCTTACTGTGCAGACTTACTAAACAAGTAGAATTCTCTTGATAATTTGTTTGAGATCTTCGTTGTTTTTACCTAATGATAGATAATTTCTTCTATACGTCTCCTACTAATGAGAAGTGGAAAAAGGCAGAAGAATATTCTGTACAAAAAGTGCATTGCTATTGTGGAAGACATAGAAGAACTAACTATTGGGCAGAAGGCTGATGCTATTGATCTCTTTCAATCTGAGATGAATCGACAGATATTTATGGGGACAAAAAATCCAGCTGTTCGACTAGTTTGGCTAATGAAGAAAATGTCAGAGGTATGTTTCCTTGTCTTAGACCATATTTATGAGGATCTGGATGCCTCAAATTTGATCATTGGAGACTGCCATGTGTTAGGCTGTGTTTTCATGACCATTTTATATACCCATTTGTTTTGCTTGTCCAGTCTGTAAATAAGTATTCTTTACTACCACAAGCATTAGTTAAGAAACTATAGAACTGAATTTGGGATAAACATGAACGCAAGATATATGCAGTAGAAGCCATGCATTTAACAGTGCTGTAGTTAACAAACCCTCCTCAGTTGAAAGCCCAATATGCAATACCAACCCTCCAAGTCCCAATAGAAAGCCACTGCACAGCAGACTGATCCTTAAGGATTCATCAAACCTTCTCATCTCACTTCAGAAAACCACGACACAACCAAAGGAATGACAGCTAGCACTTAGCACTTAGCAGGGTAGAGTGGCTGTGGAAGCAGATGTGCAGTGATGGATGTTGGCTTGCCTTCAACAGCGATTGATGAAATCACGAGTCATGGCACCAAACAAGTGCAATATACTGAAGTCAATCTGCAGTCTGGTGCTTCTCGCTCTCAGCCTCAGCAAGTAGCCCATGTGGATGAACTAAGCCCATGTTTATCCCAAATTCAGTTCTATAGTTTCTTAACTAATGCAAGGATCTGCACAGTTGCATATATCTTACATTCATGAGGTCTCTGTGAGTTTCCTAGCTGTTTACATTCAGATTCAGGTCATGTTGCCAAAGCACCCTCTCATCCATGTCCCTCTAGAGTCCTGGTACAGATACCCTTGCTTATATTATGCATAAAACAATCTTAGTAAACAAATGGTAAAGATACCCTTTCCAGTGATATGATATGGTATTTTCCTATGCTGATCTCATGGCTAAATTACTAATTCCACTTATATTACATTTTTTTGCTGCAGAATTAGAGCGCAAATGTCTTCTTGTTGATAGCAAGTGTCGCTACAAGGGATTTAACCTCACTGTGTTGCTGCATTTTGAAAGCCATATGTTAGCTTTGTTGGATTAGATGGCGAAAATAGCAAACTTGTTAGTTTGTCTGTTGCTCAATTTGAGTTGGCAAAAACTAAAGAACGCCATGGAGTACTGAGTACTGAGTAATATATGCATGCTCAGATAAACTTTGTTGGATTAGATGGCAAAAATAACGTATGCATGTTGAGAGCCAAGTTTTGTACGTTTCTTTTCAAGATACGTATGGAGTACTGAGTAATGTAGGCTGAGATCCTACTGTATTTTGGCATATTTCTGTGTATTTTATGCAACGTATTTATTTAAGTCACCATATAGCACAAACGTTTGCTGTTGCATTGCATTGCACTGGCTTATCGACCAACAGGAACGTCAAGCATCAGGAACGTATAGCACAATCATTTGCTGTTGCATTGCATTGCATAGCAGCAACGGGGGTGATCTCCCCTCCCCAGCCTGTTTCCAAATAGCACCAGGGGACGGGGCTTCTTTCCCGTCAAGTGGAGGGGGAAGTGACGGTCCAGAAAAATCCCCTAGGGGCTGCTGCTCCCTGGGCTGAGGTGCCCCGTGCTCCCAAAGGAGGCCTAAACGAGAAGCACCGAAGCAAAACGTACTTAGCACATGGATTTGCATCACCATTCTCCAGACTTGACAAAATTTGTGGTAAAGCAGGTTAAGAATTTTCAGTTCAGCATCACCTCTCTGGTTGTGCTTCCCCCACAAAAAGAAAGGTAAAGAATCAGCACGCAAATCCACTAACCACACGCAAAGATTTACCCAGAAGTTTACTGCATATTTGCATTAACTAACGACTGTACAACTCATAAGCTTCATGTATACATGGGTCAAACTATCGTCTACCTCGCCAACCTTAGGCAATCCCAGGTGGACTTATGGAAACTGCACTGCCGCCATGGAATCCCATCACATTAACATATTACAGAATTGTATAGCTGAGTCAAATCTGAAATGGCAGGGATGTATTGCAGATTCACTTTGGTTTTTGGTTTGTCAATAGCATGAAGGAAGATCCCACCCATCTCGATCTTGATCTTGTGATTTAGTTGAGCTCCCAGGTTCGTTCTTAACGTTGCTTGGCTCATCAATGGCCATCGCACTGGCATCCGCCTGCTACAGTTGACAGCGCCACGAAGAGGAAAAAAAAGTTTTGGTTAGTTGAACATAGTCATAGTATTGATAGCATGCACTCTTCAAGTTCGTCCATGTGGTATTATATTAATGAATACAAATGAAGGCACTTACAGGAGCTTGCTTGGAGGAACCAATGTCTTCTGCCATGGGTTCCGATGCTCTGTGTTCAGGTGCAACTCTGCCACCATCCTGCACAATATAAAATCAATAAGAATAAGAATGTCTAATTCAATAGATAATCACATTAGTACAGAAAACAGAAGTGCAAAAGAAAATGAAAATACCTGTACTTTGCTCTCATTTTCACCAAATTCTCGTTTAACTTTTATACCTAGAGTGTTCCTCCTACAACAAAAATTGACATGAGGGACACAAAATAGCATGAAAAATAAACCTAAAATAAAATGAGGGGGGGAGAGTGAGAGAGAGAGAGAGAGAGAGACACCTCACTGACTCTTCCGCAGCCTTGTGATCATCAACTTCCATATCAGAGTCCGGATCATGCCTTTCATCTGGATCATCCTGATCTTCATCTGCCTGTACATCAAACATACATTTGACTTATCACTTCCAACAGAATACTAGGAAAATTCAACCACAACAAAAGATCACTTGTAATTACATTTCTGATTGCAACACTAGTTGCCAATCACTTAGATAGTTGAAAACTTCAAGGATCAAAGGAACATAAATCAATAATTCCATCTGTTCCAAATTATAAGTGGTACCCCATTTTGCTATGCATATGTCTAGACTCTACATACATAGCAAAATTGATGAACCAAAAAAAAAAGCCAAAGTGACTTGTAATTTGGAACGGAGGGAGTATCAGTTATCCAGTTTCTGTTCATGTTGGCATAAATGATATATGTTCAATTCAAGCATGATAAAAATTCTGACCTAATAATCAGACTGATTGAAGCCATGGACCATAACACTAAGCTTGAAAAATAGCATAGAAATGTGCTCCAAATAGAATAATACTCTGTAGCAGAAGCCAGTCTTAAGTTTTAACTATAACAGTATCTGGTAAAATCAAATGAACTGAATATCAAACAAAATACGGATGACGAGTCCATGAAAAAAAATGTGGACACTGGAATGTATGCACTATCTTGTCTTGAAACACAGTTGATAACTTCGCACATGTATGTATATCACAATACTGAAAATCTGACAAATAGCACGCCCAATGCATCAACAGGTCAAGTCACTACATAGAGCAAGACAATGTTAAGTACCACAATAGACTAGTTCATTTGTATTTGTAGTAGGAAAAAGGCGCCAAGCTTCTACTATCCTTCCAACTTTGGTCAACAAGAAAAGAACAATGTTCTAAAAGCAGATCTTGAATATTAGACTTTACACAAGGAACAGGTGCCCACCGTGTTACCATATATTTAAGGACATCCAATCAGTACTAAGCAGTTGGTGGATTTAATTAAGGTTACTGATATTTAAAGCATTTGCATCTGGTAGAGATATAACTAAGCTACCACAGAGACAAAACTTTAAAAGAAATGGAAAGCATGCATCTAAGCACTCATGGGATCCACACAATTATCTTAATGGTTACAATAGGATGCTCAGTTGCTCACCTCAGGTATTTCTGTGTCAGGAACTCTCTCTTGGAACTGGACACTAGGAGCATGTCGAAGTTTTGAAAGGTTATCCAGAAGTTTAGATCTTATATCATCCAGTTGGTTCCGTGTATTTTTGTTCTCCATGTTACTTGGTGCCACATGAAGAGTATAATCTGGACCTAAGTATTCATAATACTCGTTAACAGGCATCTTGTCTTCAAGCTCTTGACCAAGAGCAACTCCCGTCTGCACAAAAGATATTTTTTAGGGAACAATGGATAAAGCAAACATCAATTACCATAAAAATCTGAAAGGGCAAATATTATTCCATTCTAACATCATTTTAAGACAGGCCCTCGTACAACAAGAAAGTGCCATGTCAGCTAATTTGTTTTCTGTATCTACTAATCTACTCTAAGATTGAGTGATCTACTTTTGCCAGTCCTTAACATAATTTGAGGAAGAGGAGTTCTGTTATTCGATATGCTCATATACACATATGTATACTCTTAAACATATGCATTTCTTTCAGCAATAGAACATATACTAACATTCTAAATCATGTGTTACATGTATAGGTCAAGTCAAAACCAAGGCCATAGGTATTCTGAGAACAAAATTGTTAACAGCATGTGCAGACTGAAGTAATCCTAACACATATAATCACATCAGGTTCTAGCTCACATTTACAAATCATCAAAAATAAAATAATATTGGCTTAACAAACTCATGTTGGCAACTGCAGACCTGCAGTACAAAGGCATAAGGATTCAAGAAAATGAACCCCTACTTAGATCATCATACCTCATAACACCAACAGCGTGCAACATTTCTTATGGTATATCCACCACCACCAAGGAGCAACAGTGGAACATTGAAAGACCTCATGTACCTAACACATTCCGCATGACCTCTGATTGAGAGGTTGAAGCAGCCCAACCTATCCCCAGACAAGGAATCAGCACCACACTGAAGCACTACTGCGCCAGGGCGGAAAACCTCCATAACTTTTCCCATGATTGGCTTGAAAAGGGACTGGTAGCTCTCATCATCAATCCCATCATCCAGAGGGACATTCAGGGAGTAGTAATTCCCCTTTGAGTGCCCAATGTCACGGATATCCCCTGTTCCTGGGAAATAATCCCCAAACTTGTGGAACGAAACTGTCATAACCCTGTCTGTTGTGTAGAAAGCCTCCTCCACTCCGTCCCCATGGTGGATATCGATGTCGACATACAGAACTCTCTGTAAATATATTAATTGAAGCAGCACATGTTAGCACACCAAAATGACTGAGTGATTTGATTGAACATTCATAGACAAGAAGGAGGTTATCAATCAAAACTGGTGACCATGGAAATGGGAAAAGATTGTTATATCTACTTTTAGACCTAATCTGCCCCAAACCGCACACATACCCGTCACCAAGTAAATATAGAATTAGACACACCAGCAAGCAACTTAGAAAAGCTACCCACTATTGCGTAACTCCATAGAAACGTATCCAACCAAAACCCCTAACTAATCGAGCCAACCAAAGCACATAACTAATCGAGCCAACCACAACAAACCAAGGGAATAAATAGAGTTGAGGAAACCATGTTCGTCACCTCGTGATGCTTGAGCAGCTCGAGTATGGCGAGCACGATGTCGTTGACATAGCAGAATCCCGACGCCTCGCACTTCTTCGCGTGGTGGAGGCCACCCGACCAGTTGATTGCGATGTCGTGGCCGTGGTTGAGCTTGACGGCCCCGCCGACGGAGGCGCCCGCGTAGGTCTGGCAGAAGCTGTAGAGCCCGTCGAAGACGGGGCAGTCCTCGCCGACGTTGAAGCGCTTGAGCAGGCGGATCTGGTCCTGCTGCGTCTCGGGCGTGACGGAGCGCAGGAAGTTGATGTAGTCGTCGGCGTGGAAGCGGCAGAGGTCGCGGTCGCGGGCCGGGTTGGGGCGGTACACCTGCATCTGGTTGAGGAGGCCGTAGCGCGCCAGCAGCGAGTGCGTCATCCGGATGCGGTGCGGCTTCATCGGATGGCCCTGCCCGTAGTAGTAGTTGCCCACATCCGAGTCGTAGAAGTAGCACACGCGCCGCTTCTGCCCGTCGGCGCCAACGGACGGGAGGGAGTTGCCGCCGGAGCCCGCCGACGACGGGTCCATCGCCGCCGCCGCAGGGGATTTGGTGTTTGTGTGGGGTTTCCCCTTTTGTTTTCAGAAGAAAACGGGCGGGGGTCAGGCGGTCTGGCGATAAGAGGAGAGGGAGGGGCAGAACAGAATTTATACCAACGGGGGAAAATGGAAGAAGGGACTAGAGGGCGACGGCAATTTGCAAAACGAGGGTTTGAGCCGATCGTTTTGGTGACTGGTAGTATACGACTGCTAGTTTCTCTTTACTTAAAACTTTTCCTACGTCTAAATACTCCTTCGTTCTAAATTATAATACGTCTAAATACTCCTTCGTTCTAAATTATAATTTATTTATATTTTCTATTTATTTATTTTACTATATACCTAGATATATTATTAAGGCTATATGCATAGCAAAAATTAATTAATATATAAAAATATCATGAGTGTTTATAATTTGATGAATGGATGAAGTAGAAGATTCCTAATAAAAATTCTCTGCAATCTCACGAAGCCATATTATCTAAAGAGGTCGGGCTACACGATGTGGGAATGAATAGCAAGGAGGCATTTTTTAGCAACAATAGCGAGGAGGTGTGGCTGATGGTGTGGGAGAGAAACAAATGAGGCTAGGGTTTTCTGGCGGCTCATCGGTTTTGTTCAAGAAGAGGAGAAACTTCGACCGTCCGATGTAGATCAACGGCCGAGGGAGCTTAACGCCTCAACCGGGCCTCAAGGGTTTAGAAGGTCGAAAGAGACTTTCCTATCTCAAGCCCAGGTTACATTTTTAGTTGTTCTCTCTGTCTTTGGATGGGCCGAAATAATTTTGATCTTAATTTTCACATACCAGTAAATGGATACCATAAAAGATTGTAGGTTACTGCTCACGTGAAAGATTTACAAGGCTAGGACCAAACAAGAATTGAGTGACGAGCATGAAAGAGCAGTGATGTGATCTCGATGCTAAGCTTTCACGTACTAGGTTAGTTTTTTTCAAAAGAAAAACACAAATATAGCTTCGGTAAAAAAAAAAAAAGGTAAAGATATACTACCATCAATGTTCTATGTGTCTAATGATTCGTTGATCCAAGACGAGATATTATGAGCCTCATTGTTTTTAGTTGTTAAAGTGATCTTGCATCTTTTTAAGAGTATCTGTTTTACTTCTCAAAACCGGCACTAGAAATTTGGAACGGATAAAGTAGTTTTATTTTATCAATACCTATTACTTTCAACTTAAATAATCATTTAACTAGACTAGATTATTATCTCGTGAAGTTTGAAATTGATGGTACACCCATTGTAACACATGGGCAAGTTTGCTAGTTTATAGCAACGGAAGAAAATGGAAGAAGGGACTAGAAAGCAAAATAGGCGGAAAAAAAAAAAAAGCGAAGACAACTGCAAAACGAGGGTTTGAGCAGATCATTTTTGGTGACCGGTAGTGTTGGTTTACAACTGCTAGTTTCTCCTTACTGAAAACTTTTTTCCTACGTTTAAATACTCCTTCGTTCTAAATTATAAGTTGTTTTTAACTTATTTATTTATTTATTTATTTTACAATATATCTTAATATGTTATTAAATTTATATGCATAGCTCAATTAATTAATATACTAAAAAAACAGGCGATTTATAGAGGGTGTTTGGGACTGCTCCGTTCTCGGTTTTTCAGCTCGCTCTAGCTCCACGTTGCCGAGACACAACCAGCTCCAAAAACTTCACTTCACAAAAAGGTGGAGGAGGAGGCCAACTCCACGTTTTTTTGGAAGCACCTTAAAAGGTACTCCAGTTTTTAGAGCTTTGTACCCTCACATGGAGTTATGTTATAATTACCCACCTTGCCACTCATTGATCACAAATTATTGTCCCAAGATACCTCACCTCGCTCATGAGAGATGGGCCTGTAGGTCCAGCTTGTGAGCTGCACAAGGGATGTAGGTGACCTGGGCTGCTGCTCCTCACGGTGCTTACACTAGAAACATAAAACAAAAAGGTTTTCTCCTATATTCCATAAAAAGGTCTTCTATTTTCTAAAAAAGGGGCTAGAATTATTGGAGCACTTCGATTCATAATCATTGTGCTTACCTATGGACAATTTTTTTATTTGATTTAGGACCTTTGTTTAATTTTCTACCACTTGTTTAATATTAAGTGCAATTTCAAAGGGGCATAATAGATCATTTGTATGAAAACAACACATTCCTGAAGCTGGAGCAGAGCTGTGTGCCAAATAATACAACCAACTCCACAAACCCCATGGTGGACCTGCTCCACGGTGGAGTTTGTGGAGCAGAGATGAAAAAACGGAAGCGGAGCAGTGCCAAACACCGCCATAATTTGACGAATGGATGAAGTAGAAGTTTCCTAATAAAAAAAATCTCTACAATCTCATTTAAAGACCCACAAGTCATTGATGAGGACATCACTCTTTCGGATGCACAAGATAAACCTCTGCTGGACATTCAATGTCCAATTACAAGAGCACGCGCACGACAATTAAATTTACAGGTGAGCTCGTTCCTAAGCAAGTCTTTGTATGATTTTGAGAATAGAATGCTACCTAATGATTGTATTGTGCTTAGGAATCATGGAGAGGACCAGAGTGTGCATAAGGGATGGCTTGGAGGCGTGGAGGATCAAGAAGGGCGCCCAAGACAAGGTGGAGGCCCAAACCGAGTCGATTTCGAGCCTGTTTCGGAGTCCAGGACCAGCAAGGAGTAAATCAGTCGCCCAGGACACATCCGGGCTTCGTTTTCTACGATCCACCCATGGTTGGAAAGATAATTTCATAAGGAAACCAATGGCGTTGGTTTCAGGTCCAAACTCATTCGGAGTCGTCAGGAAACGTCGAAACAAGTTAGCGTCCAGAATCTGTTCCGGTGCTGCGTCACCGTTTTTGGTCCAACGGACCGTGTATCGTTGTTGAGCCCATTAGGGGGCGCGTCCAGGGGTGGTGACGACCCTTAGACCTATATATTCAGCCACCGCCACTCTCGTTAGGTTTTGGGTTTTGCTTAGATTATTCTGTCAAGAACAGTTTCGCCGTTTCATCGGTTTGTGAGACCCCAACTCGTGAGATTAATCATTCATTTGCAAATTGGTTGCATTCTTCCTTGTTCTTGCTTGTGTTCTTCGATTCGCGGGCAAAGGACTTAGCCTTCTTGGCGAGGTCAACGTGCAACGCTGGTTGATAACCGGAAGGAGACGTGGTCTTTGCGATTGCGGGGTTTCGGATCGAGTTGTTCGGAAGCCGCGATCGATTTGTGTCTCGTTTCCACCAAATTGAGAGTTATCGAACCTTTCGGAAGATCAGGCCACCCTAGTTCCCATTAGTCATTGACCTCTAAATCATACAGTTGCATCCCAAGTATCTTCTCGCATGTGTATTACTAGCTCAAGCGGCTCTCCAATTCCTATCCTCTAATTACCCTCGTCCATTCCTCTGTGCATAACATCACCTACCATCCTTTAAACCTAAATCATCCATGTAATTAGCATGTAACACAGTAAAAAATGTCCTCTCTCTTTTCCCCTCCCTCGACTGCATGTAGCTCTGAGGTGGACGGTGGTAGCCTCTGACAAGTTCTAGCGTCTAGAGAGTGTCATGCCAACCTATATATTTATGTAAGCTTCTAAGCATAATATGCACTTAAAATCCCCATTTCCTAAAACCTTGCATATCAGTTTCTGTTGTTTCTAGGTTATAATGTGTTTGCCCAAACAATCCTATAGGTCATCAAGACACATCTAACATGCAATATGTGAGATATCGCACACATATCTAGCCCCACCTGACACCCATCACACTTGTCATGATCCAGGAAATAGGGCCCGGAAGGACAGGCCCGGTAGGCCCAAGGAGGCCGACGCGGCCCCCCCCCCCGGGCCTTGCGCGCGCGCCCCGCCTCCGTTCCCTCTCTCCCCGCGGATTCTTCGGCAACTAATTCGGAGAAAAGGAAGGAAAATATCTAGGATTATCTTTAGGTGTTTTGGTGTGCAAGGGGATATCTCATCTATAAGGGAGACCCTTATTAGGAAATAAATAAATAGGATATGCTTGTAAAAGGTATTCCAATCTATAAGGAAATCTTAGAGAGATTGCTTGAGATACAAGTCCCACTAGCCGGGCTATATAAGTAAAGGGTCCATGTCTCTTTCGGGGCAACAAGCAAATAAAGAAATTTTATCCCAATCTCTCTCGCTCCCCCCGCTCGTGCCGCCCCCCTGCCCCGCCCCCCGCCCGTCTTGCCCCCACGCGCCTTGCCCCCCCGCCGCGCCGCCCACCGCCGCCTCCATTGCCGCCTCTCCCTCCTCCTCTTCACCAACCTCTCAATCCACGTGTCGGTTCGGCCCAATCTAGCCGAACCCGACACACACCCATAACCCACAAGGAGATGAAAAAGAGAAGAAAGAAGAGAACGAAGGAGGAAAAGGAGCCCCACGTGGAGCACCTTCGTAGGATGGATGACGAGCTTCCTCATCATCACCACGCTTTCAAGCTCACCAGAATTGGAGGAGAAGACCTCAAGACTTCTCTTTATCCTCAAGCCATGGAGGAGCTTCTAAGGTTGATCCCCCTCCCTACGCCGCCCAAGAAGAGCTATTGCGAGATGGAGGCCAAGCAACCCCACTAGGGGTTCAAGAAGAGCTATTGCGGATGGAGGCTACAAAGGTGGTGGATCCACTAAACCCCCTACAATCGACAAGCCTCCCAAAGTTGGCACGAGGTCGATTTGTTTGTATTGATTGGGAATATCTCAATTACAATAGTCCGTGTTCATATTTATACCCAAAGCTTGACACGAGTCCTAATCGAATACAACTCAAATAATAGAGAATATCTAAATCGAAGATAACTTGGTATTTAACCAAGTGTGTGACTTAAGAAAGGATTAGGTGGATGACAAGGAGCATGATGATCATGAACATGGACAATGTCGGTGGACTTGATGGATCGTCAAGCTCGGTGATCGGCTTGAGAGGAACCCGGGAGATCAAGGCAAAGGTATACTTGATAGGGTTTTCCTTTCGGTGATCAAGACACGATAGAACGTGTGATCACATTATAGGATAGATAGCCGACTATCAAGAGGGGATGCCGCGACAATCCTTGCATGAAGTGCTTCTAGGTCCAATTGACTTGCATATTGCATTTAGGACATGAGAGCACTAACTTCGATCTTGCCTAACATCTCGACGTGCTAACATTGGTGATAACGTGGTCATCTTCGACGTGTTGGCAACCCATGGCAAGAGGCGAAACAAGTTTGAAGCAAAAAGCAAAGAAGAAGATGGAGAAGCAACTGTCCAGGGGCGACCGGACGCACGCTGGTGCGACCGGACGCACTCACCGGAGCGTCCGGTCAGTGCGTCTGGCAGAGAGCCCTGCAGCGGGTTTTTGCCGGACGCTGTGACCGGACCTCGACCGGATGCTTCCGTGTCGACCGGATCCGCCGATCGGACGCCGCGAAGGAAGGGTGCCACCGTGGGCCCGACCCTTGTCGGTAGTGACCGGAAGCGATGGCCGGACTTCGCGACCGGACCGTGGTGGTTTTGGTCGGTGCGTCCGGTCCACCCCCCGCAGAGAGCAAATTTTTTGGAGCAACGGCTCCATTTCGAGAGGAGCCATATATATACTTGGTTGGCTGGTTCCTTAGGCTCTCTCTTGCACATTTGAAGCTTCCAACTTGCTAGTGAGCATTTGATACTCCTCTCCACTTATCTCTCCATCCATAACTCGAATTCTTGGTGAGATTGAGAGTGATAGAAGTGCATTGCATTGCTTGGTTGCATCTAGAGCACTTCATCCTTGGAGAAGCCGTGGGATTCTTGTTTCTCTTGAGAATTTGCCCGGTTCCCTAGCGGCTTGGAGCAAGAGGCGGTGTTGAGCTCGAGTGGAGCTTGTTCGAGGCCACACCGGTGGTTATTGTGAGGGGTTGAGCCTTACCCCGCGGGAGTTTCGAAAGGCGTCACTAGTGGATTGCTTGTGGCTTGTTGGACCCTCTCTTGTGATCGTTTGCTTGAGCGCCCATAGGGGTTTTGGCACCGCCATTAAGCTTAGCAACCGTCAAGTGAGTGTGTCGCCACAACGGGGACTAGCGTCTTGGGCAAGCACGTGAACCTCGGTGAAAAATCATCGTGTCAACCTTGTTGTGCTCGTTGGAGATTTCTTGTTGATCACGGTGATTGGCTTCCACCTCTACACATCGACGTCGGTATATCGTTCACTACTCCACGTGTATTTACATTGATATATCTTGTGTAGCTTTGTTTAGCTTGTTAGCTTGAGTAGTGTGTTAGGTTGCTTAGTCTTGTTAGCTCCTAGTTGTAATCTAGTTAGAATTGCTTGTTCACCTAGAAGTAAACTAGCGACATAGCTTTTGAGTGGATTAGAGACAATAGAATTGACTTGTGGCTTGCATAGCTAGCTTGTTGCATTGCTTAATAGCTTCGCCATCTTACTTACTAATCCGGGTGCTTAGTGTTGTTGCAAGAATTTTTAATAGGCTATTCACCCCCTCCTCTAGCCATTAGGACCTTTCAAGTGGTATCGGAGCCGAGGCACCGTATTTGAGTGGCTTAACATCCAACGGTGATAAACAATGGCTACGTTTCATGTCAACAACACCAAGAAGGCGCCACCTTTCGATGGCACCAACTTTGGGCATTGGAAGTTGAAGATGACCGCACACCTCAAGCAAATCAATAGAGAAGTGTGGATTGTGACCGAGAACAAGTTTGAGGTGGCAAAGCCAAATGAGCCAACCGCCGCGGAAGAGAAGAAGATATATGCCAATGATGTGGCCGTGAGTGCTTTTCATGAGGCATTCAATGATAGAGTGTTTGAGCAAGTCAAGACACTCACTATCGCCCATGACATTTGGAAGAAGCTAGAAGAATGCTATGAGGGCACCGAAGGCGTCAAGCAAGCTAAAGCCTACATTAAGCTTGAGCAATTCAATAGCTTCAAGATGGAGGATGATGAGAGTGTGCCGGAGATGTTCCACCGCATGCAAGTGTTGGTGAACGATCTCAATGCACTTGGTGAAGATATCAAGGACACTCAATTCAACATGAAGTTCTTGAGGTGCTTACCGGAGAGATTCGAGATGCTCAAGACCGTTCTAGTGAAGACCAACTTGAAGCTCTTGACACCAAATCAATTAATGATGAGGTGATGACCGATGACTCCTTTAGAGATGATTCAAAGAAGCAAGAGCTCATCAACAAGGCCAACAAGAAGGCTAAGGATGAGGACAAGAAAGAAGACAAGAAAGGCCTAGCACTCAAAGCTTGCTCATCATCCAAGGGCAAGAAGAAGAAGGAAGAATCAAGTGATGAAGAGGATGGCACTTCTACAAGTGGGAGTGAAGTTGATGAACAATTGGCCCTCTTTGTGAGAAGATTGGGCAAATATGTGAAGAAGACATACATCAACAAGAACAAGAAGAAATAATCATCCAAGAAGAAGACCAAGGATGGCAAGAATGAAGGCAATATGACATGCTTTCGGTGTCATGATGATTGCCATCTTATTGCGGAGTGCCCATATGAGAGTGATGATGAGAAGGGCATCAAGAAAGCAAGAAAGAAGAATGATGCCAAGAATGAGAAGGAGAAGAAGCCCAAGAAGAAGAATGAGTCACATGTGGCTATGTGGGATAGTGATGGCTCATCCTCTTCAAGTGATGAAGAAGAGGAGAAGAAGAAGAAGAAGGGACAAGCTCACCTTGCCATGCATGACAAGATCTCCCTCTTCGACACTCCTTCCTCATGCTTCATGGCTAAGGCCACCAAGGTACAATCTATCACTAGTGATGATGATGATAGTGATAGTGATAGTGATGATGAGGAGCAAACACCCACTAGGGAGGAATTGCAAAGCATGCTTGATGATTGCATTGTTATGTTCAAGCAAAGTAGAAAGGAATGCAAGGGCTTGCGTAAGGAAACAAAGAGCCTTAAGCAAGAATTTGGTGAGCTTCGGGCATCTTATGAGAGTCTAGAGGTAGACCATAAGAAGCTTGAGAAAACTCATTCTAAGTTAGAAAAAGCTCATTCCTCTCTACTTGAAGAGCACAAGTTGTGCTTAGTTGTTGAAAATGTTGATACATCCAATGCAAGCATCATGTGTAATATCCTTGTTGATGATTCAACCCCCAAGTGTGAGACCTCCACTAGCTCTATCACTAGCATAACCATCTCTAGTGAGGATAATGACAATCCTATGCTTATTCATGAGAATGCATGTTTAAAGAGGGAAGTAAAGGAGCTCAATCACTCTTTGGCTAAGGCCTATGGTGGTGAGGACCGCTTGCTTATGTGCTTGGGTAGCCAAAGGGCATCCTTATACAAGGAGGGCTTAGGCTATATCCCCAAGAAAGGCAAGGCCGCCCTTGTAACTCACAAGACACGTTTTGTGAAGAACAATGGTAGCTATTGCAAAGCTTGCAAGCAAGTTAGTCATGAAGACCATAAGTGCATGAACAAGAGAACCAATGTTTCTTCTATCAAGCTTGATCATTCTTATATGCTTGTGAAGAAGGAAAATGGTGTTCGTGCTAGGTTCATTGGTACACCATGGATGGGCTCAAAGAAGAAAGCTATTTGGGTACCAAAGGCTTTGGTGACTAACCTTGAAGGACCCAAGCAACATTGGGTACCTAAGAAGAATTGATCTTATTTTGTAGGTCAATTATCGTGCCGGAGGAGAGCATTGGATAATGGATAGTGGGTGCACTCAACATATGACCGGGGATTCTCTTATGTTCAAGTCAATTAGCATCAAGGGCATTGATGAATATGAGTCAATCACTTTTGGCAATGACAAGAAGGGTAGTGTTTTGGGTCTTGGCAAGATTGCAATTACACAAGAGAAGACTCTATCCAAAGTGTTGCTAGTGGACAATCTTGATTACAATCTTTTGTCGGTTTCTCAACTTTGTGACCTTGGCTACAAGTGTATATTCACAAGCCAAGAAGTTGAAGTGGTTAGTGGTGATGGTGCCAATATGATCTTCAAGGGATTTAGATATGGTGATCTCTACCTTGTTGATTTCAAGTCAAAAGAAGCCAAGTTGACAACATGTCTACTCTCACAAGCTAGTAAAGGGTGGTTGTGGCATAGAAGGCTTGGTCATGTTGGAATGAAGCAATTGAACAAGTTAGTGAAGCATGACTTGGTTAGAGGCTTGAATGATGTGAAGTTTGAGAAGGACAAACCTTGTGGAGCATGTCAAGCCGGCAAGCAACATGGCAATGCACATCCAACCAAGAGTACAATGAGTACAAGCAAGGCATTTGAGTTGCTACATATGGACTTGTTCGGGCCAACATCATATTCTAGCATTGGAGGCAACAAGTATGGTCTTGTCATAGTTGATGACTACACAAGATATACATGGGTGTTCTTTCTTCATGACAAGAATGATGTATTTGAGCTTTTCAAGACTTTTGTCAAGAGGGTTCAAAATGAGTTTGAGACATCCATCAAGAAGATTAGGAGTGACAATGGAAGTGAATTCAAGAATACAAAAATTGAAGAGTTGTGTGATGAGCTTGGAATTGGACATCAATTCTCACCAACCTACACTCCTCAATCCAATGGTGTAGTTGAGAGGAAGAATAGAACCTTGATTGAAATGGCAAGATCAATGCTTAGTGAATACAATGTTAGTCATTCCTTTTGGGCCGAAGCAATCAACACGGCTTGCTATTGTAGCAACCGACTTTATTGCCATGGAATGCTTGGCAAGACACCATATGAGTTGCTCAATGGAAGGAAGCCCAACATTGGATACTTTAGAGTCTTTGGATGCAAATGTTACATTCTCAAGAAAGGCACAAGATTGGGCAAGTTTGACAAGAAATGTGATGAAGGGTTCCTTGTTGGATATTCAACCACAAGCAAAGCATATAGAGTATGGAACTTGGGTAGTGGCAAGCTTGAAGAAGTTCATGATGTTGAATTTGATGAAACCCAAGGTTCTCAAAATGAAGTTGAAAATCATGATGATGTGAGTGGTTCCAACTTAGAGAATGCTATGAGGACAATGGATATTGGTGACATTAGACCAAGGCAAGTTGAAGATGATGAAGACACTCCTTTGTCTACCACTACAATTGAGTTTGATGCAAATGAAGCAAGCACGAGTGGTACTACTCAAGATGAAGATCAAGAGCAACAAGCTAGTCCAACTCCCCATCCTAGTCATCAAGTGCAAGTGATGCAACCATCCAACATAGCAAGAGACCATCCAATTGATCAAATTGTCGGTGACATCAATAGTGGAGTGGTTACTAGAAGAAGATTAGCATCTTTTTGTGCTCACCATGCCTTTGTAGCACAAGAAGAACCGGAAAACATTGAAAATGCACTAAAGAAGGAAGATTGGATCAATGCCATGCATGAAGAGTTGAACAACTTCAAGAGAAATGATGTATGGGAATTGGTGGAAAGGCCTAAGGACTATAATGTGATTGGAACCAAGTGGGTCTTCAAGAACAAGCAAGATCAAGATGGAATTGTAGTGAGAAACAAGGCAAGGCTAGTAGCTCAAGGGTACACTCAAGTAGAGGGTCTTGACTTTGGAGAGACCTATGCACCGGTTGCTAGACTTGAAGCAATTAGAATCTTGCTTGCTTATGCATGTGCTCATGACATCAAGCTCTATCAAATGGATGTGAAAAGTGCATTCTTGAATGGCTTCATCAATGAGTTGGTGTATGTTGAACAACCCCCAGGCTTTGAAGATGAAAAGTATCCCAACCATGTCTACAAGTTGAAGAAGGCTTTGTATGGCTTGAAGCAAGCACCAAGAGCATGGTATGAGAGGTTGAGAGATTTTCTCCTCTCTAAAGGGTTCAAGATGGGCAAGGTGGACACCACTCTCTTCACCAAGAAGATTGGCAAAGACTTGTTTGTGTTGCAAATCTATGTTGATGACATTATCTTTGGGTCAACCAATCAAGAATTTTGTGAAGAGTTTGCTAAGATGATGGCCAATGAGTTTGAAATGTCAATGCTTGGAGAACTCACATTCTTCCTTGGACTCCAAATCAAGCAATTGAAGAATGGCACATTCATTAGTCAAGGCAAGTACATCAAAGACATGATCAAGAAGTTTGATCTACAAGATGCCAAGTCAATGTCCACACCAATGGCAACCAATGGAAGCCTAGACCCCGATCCAAGTGGCAACATGGTTGAACAAAAGAAGTATAGGTCTATGATTGGTAGTTTGCTCTATGCAACCGCATCAAGACCGGACATAGCATTTAGTGTGGGCATGTGTGCTAGATATCAATCCGATCCAAGAGAAAGTCACCTCAAGGCAACCAAAAGAATTGTGAGGTACTTGAAGGGCACACAAGATGTTGGACTATGGTATCCAAAGGGATCCAAGTTTGATTTGATTGGATATTCGGATTCCGATTATGGAGGGTGCAAGATCAATAGAATGAGCACAAGTGGCACATGTCAATTCCTTGGAAGGTCACTAGTATCATGGTCTTCAAAGAAGCAAAATAGTGTTGCTCTTTCAACCGCCGAAGCCGAATACATTAGTGCGGGAAGTTGTTGCACTCAATTGCTTTGGATGAGGTCAACATTGAAGGATTTTGGATTCACATTTGACAAAGTTCCATTGTATTGTGACAATGAAAGTGCTAGAAAGATGACTCAAAATCCGGTTCAACATCCAAGAACAAAGCACATTGATATAAGGCATCACTTCATAAGAGATCATCAACAAAAGGGTGACATTTGTATCATGGGCATTGGCACCGAAGATCAACTAGCCGACATATTCACCAAGCCACTTGATGAGAAGAGGTTTTGCATGCTAAAGGGAGAATTGAACATTATTGACTTCTCCAACTTGAGTTGATGCACCCCACTTATATGACATGCCTCTCCTTCGACAAACCCAAGGTAATAGTTGTTTGTCATGGCATTCATATGTTGCTAAGGACTTGTTAGTGCATCTAGCCATCATGCATGCTTACTAGGCTCATTCATGGAAAATCAAATGTTTTCAATGTATGTGTGGCACCACTATTGCTTTGATTGGTTCTATGAACTAGTGGTGGCATATGACATGTTTATGTGCTTGCAATCCTAGTGTCAACTCTAGAAAATGAGCTATTGATGTGTATTCTAACATGGTGCAAGATAACCCTTATGCATATGAGGTGTGAAAAAGCTTGTCCTTGGTTCAAACTTGAATACATGGAAAGGCAAGTGATCTAGATGAGACCACATGTGATACTTTGATTGACTTGATTTCTCTCATTTACACCTTTTTTTGGTGATTGTTGACAAAGGGGAGAAATAAGTCACAAAGATGTTGGAAAGGATCACACAAATAGGGGAGCAAGCTCATAGACTATTTGTGCATTTGTTTGTGCATGATCATAATGTGATGTTGCATTGGCAATCTAAATTCAATATACATGATTGCTTGGTGTATGCTAGTTTTTGAAAATTGATTGGTGTTTGACCAACTAGCATGCATAGGATGTATCTAGACAAAGCTCACATTTTAGCTTATAATGTTGATCTCATGGGGTATGTTGAGTTTTTGATGATTGTCTAGTTACATGATGCTAAGGACTCCGATGGTTTCACACGCTTCAAAGGTCCAATTTCTAGAACCTTAGCATCTCTTTTGGTATTAGTGTCTCTCTCCAAGATTTCTATCCATACATATGTGCCAACTTGATCCAAACATATGGAAGCACATATGTAGGGGGAGCTACTACTATCAAAACCGAACCTTGAAATGTTTGTCCAATCCTTGATTCATGATCAAAACTCTATGGGCAAGCAATTCAAGTTCAATTGAATTTTATTTCATATCTTTGTGAGTTTGGTTGTCATCAATTACCAAAAAGGGGAGATTGAAATCTCATGTTTGGTTTTGGAAATTGATGACACACTTGTGGACTAATCCTTTGCTCTAAGTGTGTGACTTAAGAAAGGATTAGGTGGATGACAAGGAGCATGATGATCATGAACATGGACAATGTCGGTGGACTTGATGGATCGTCAAGCTCGGTGATCGGCTTGAGAGGAACCCGGGAGATCAAGGCAAAGGTATACTTGATAGGGTTTTCCTTTCGGTGATCAAGACACGATAGAACGTGTGATCACATTATAGGATAGATAGCCGACTATCAAGAGGGGATGCCGCGACAATCCTTGCATGAAGTGCTTCTAGGTCCAATTGACTTGCATATTGCATTTAGGACATGAGAGCACTAACTTCGATCTTGCCTAACATCTCGACGTGCTAACATTGGTGATAACGTGGTCATCTTCGACGTGTTGGCAACCCATGGCAAGAGGCGAAACAAGTTTGAAGCAAAAAGCAAAGAAGAAGATGGAGAAGCAACTGTCCAGGGGCGACCGGACGCACGCTGGTGCGACCGGACGCACTCACCGAGCGTCCCGGCCGGTGCGTTCGGCAGAGAGCCCCCAGCGGGGTTTTGCCGGACGCGGTGACCGGACCCTGGACCGGATGCTTCCGGTGTCGACCGGATCCGCCGATCGGACGCCGAAGGAAGGGTGCCCAGTATGGGCCCGACCCTTGTCGGTAGTGACCGGAAGCGGACCGGACTCGCGACCGGACCCGCCGGTGGTTTTGGTCGGTGCGTCCGGTCACCCCGCCAGAGAGCAAATTTTTTTTGGAGCAACGGCTCCATTTCGAGAGGAGCCATATATATACTTGGTTGGCTGGTTTCCTTAGGCTCTCTCTTGCACATTTGAAGCTTCCAACTTGCTAGTGAGCATTTGATACTCCTCTCCACTCATCTCTCCATCCATAACTCGAATTCTTGGTGAGATTGAGAGTGATAGAAGTGCATTGCATTGCTTGGTTGCATCTAGAGCACTTCATCCTTGGAGAAGCCGCGGGATTCTTGTTTCTCTTGGGAATTTGCCCGGTTCCCTAGCGGCTTGGAGCAAGAGGCGGTGTTGAGCTCGAGTGGAGCTTGTTCGAGGCCACACCGGTGGTTATTGTGAGGGGTTGAGCCTTACCCCGCGGGAGGTTCGCGAAAGGCGTCACTAGTGGATTGCTTGTGGCTTGTTGGACCCTCTCTTGTGATCGTTTGCTTGAGCGCCCATAGGGGTTTTGGCACCGGCCATTAAGCTTAGCAACCGTCAAGTGAGTGTGTCGCCACAACGGGGACTAGCGTCTTGGCAAAGCACGTGAACCTCGGTGAAAAATCATCGTGTCAACCTTGTTGTGCTCGTTGGAGATTTCTTGTTGATCACGGTGATTGGCTTCCACCTCTACACATCAACGTCGGTATATCGTTCACTACTCCACGTGTATTTACATTGATATATCTTGTGTAGCTTTGTTTAGCTTGTTAGCTTGAGTAGTGTGTTAGGTTGCTTAGTCTTGTTAGCTCCTAGTTGTAATCTAGTTAGAATTGCTTGTTCACCTAGAAGTAAACTAGCGACATAGCTTTTGAGTGGATTAGAGACAATAGAATTGACTTGTGGCTTGCATAGCTAGCTTGTTGCATTGCTTAATAGCCGCCATCTTACTTACTAATCATGCGCAGCAATGGACCACTACTAGGTGAAGCCCAACATGGAAGTTAGCATGCTTGGCGTTGGGGAAGCCCTTAGCATGACAACCAACCACCAAATCCCAATTTGATGACGCCATTTCCGTCGAATTCCGGTCTCTTGGACACTCAGTCCTCTTTACCTAAATTGGCAACATGCTGGGTCATAACTGGGCCATCTTACGAGCACCTCGAGGCCCAAAATTTGGTGTTAACACACCTACACATAGAAACAATTTACGAGATACGCTTTGTTCTCGAGAAAAAATGGCAAGATTTATAGAAAATGGTATCAACATTTTTATCTCTAAATAGAATTAGTATAAAATAAAATATATAATATGATTAATCTAATAATAATTATTCGATATTTAGTGTTTTTAATAATAGATTTAGTTAACTTAAGCTTATTTGACTTAGGGATGCACTTAATTTAGGATTAGGATGGAGCTAGTATTTGATAAAAAAATGATAAAAAAAACTCATAGAGATAAAAAATCCTTTTATAAGACATACTATAGATACAACTTTTTTTTTTTTTTTTTTTTCAAAAAAACATAAGAGATACAACTTACTACTGAGGTTTTAACAGAACCGGACACTCCCCAAACGAAGAATAAGCAGGGCTCCCCTGTTTTTTCCTTCCCTGCCGCGCGCCGTGCGCCGTGCGCCCCTTTCACTAGATAGAAGAAGTTCTCGAAGCTTCTCGAAACATCGCTCCGTCCCCTCCTTCGGCCAAACCCCAGATCCCGAAGCCCCAGACCAGCACCGCTCGGATGGACCATCCGTGGCGCTTCCCGGCGGGCGCCGACCTCTGCCCGGTCTGTTGCGCGCCTCACTTCCCCCTTCTGCCCGCCGCCGCCTCTCCCGCCGCATCCCTTCCCCTACGACCTCCAGCCGCCGCCACCCCCTCCCCCGCCGCACCCTTTCCCATACGACCTCCACCCGCCGCCACCACCGCCGCCGGCGATGTGGGGCCCTCCACCTCCCGGGCCGCACGACCCGCGTCCCTACGACTACGAGCTCCCCGGCAGGGAGGGGCCTCACAAGCGGATGCGCGTGGGCGAGGCACCGCCGTTTGATCCGTACGACTTTGTGCCTCCACCGCCGCCGGGAAGAGCTTCTGTGGAGGGCGATCGGCTGCTCGGCCTGATCCGGGACCATGGCCGCAATCCACTCCCTGGTTGCCCACCTGACGGCGGCTTTGGTTACGGAGGAGGTAGATTCTATCCCCGGCATGGAGGTGATTTTGCGGATTTCGACCAAATGTTGCCACCTCCCATACCGATGGAAGATAGACATAATGGCTTCAGTCAAGGTTTCGTGCCTGAAGAAGGCCCTCACTGGAAGTATTTTGACGGTGCTAATCACCATTTCCATCAGTTCCACCCAGAGGCATTGCCTGGTCGGCACCCTCCACTGCCTCGCTATCCTGAGCCAGCCAATCCCCATCTTTCACATGCTTGGCATCTTGAGGCAGGTGCTGTGCCACCGCCAGCAGAGCCTCCACTCCCCTCTAACCAGGATTACCGAGCTGCACCGCCACGACCGACTGCAAATTCTTCATTGTTTCCTGTCCTTTCTGGTTCTCCAACATCAGAAATTACTCCATCAACCGCTCGTATGTTGCCTCAAGCTCATCTGATGCCAAACACAAACCGTTATGATGGACACATCAATGAGGAGGTGCCTCTATGCTTTCAGCACTTATCTATTGTAGAAGTTTAGGATGGCAGATGGCTTATTCTTACATCAAAAGCGCTGACCGCTGTTTGCTTATTCAATAACAGGGGTCAGGTTTCATTTATCGACCACAGTCAGAGCAGAACTTGGTAGATGGAAGGCCGACCAGTGCACATTATTCTCTGGAAAATTCCAAAGTCACGATCATCAATGCTTGTGATTTGTTCAAGCAGCCCCTTCGTGGTTCACGTCCTGACCATATTGTTATCATCCTCAGAGGGCTTCCAGGTTTACCTGAAATATTGTTAACTTTCTTATTATTGTGTATTGACAAAGATAATTGCATGCAAATTAAATAATACTTATTAATTTCTACTTCCTAAATGATTATGATAGCAGTTCCTACTTCATACATGGAATGGAAGTGATAGACCGAACAGTGTCATATATTAGCCCTTTTACATTATGGATGAGGATGAAATCTGCAAACTTTGTTTTGTTGTTTTAAACTGGCAATCTGTAAAGTTCCTATTGCATATGCGGTTTCCATAACTGAATGATATTGGCTTTATATTGTTCCAAATTATCAATTTTTGTATTCAATAAAGTTAACTATGATTCGTACAAAACTGTAACATATAGGTAGTGGAAAGAGTTATCTGGCAAAAGCATTGCGAGATCTTGAAGTTGAGAATGGTGCAAATGCTCCTAGGATCCATTCCATGGACGATTATTTCATGATTGAAGTTGAGAAGGTCAGCAGGGATTGGAGACTACTGTTCTTTCCAATATTGATTTAGTCTCTGTAATGATTGTCTTAATCTGGGTAATCTGGCCAATGTTCTCTTAGAAAGTGGAAGACACTGAAGGCTCTAAATCTTCTAGTGCATCAAAAGGGAGGAGGCAGTTGACCAAGAAAGTGATTGAGTATTGTTATGAGCCAGAAATGGAGGAGGTGATATTACTGTCAACAACTCTGTTATTCCTTTTATCTTGTCATATGCACCTGCAAACTCAAGTTTTTATTTTTTTATTTTTTTTTTTTACAAACGGCAGGGGAAGCTCCCTGCCTTTTTTTTTTTTTTCAATTAAATGAAAGAATACAGAAGTAAAGGTTTGAATTATAAGGTATCTAGGCCCAAAGTAAAAATAAATAAATACATCATAGGAAGCTATCTTTCCAAATATTGAGTTGAAGTTTTCTTGGATGGCTTGGCCTTTGTGCAAACAAGACCGAGTTCTTTCTTGAATCTTCTTTTCCAATCATTTGTAAAAATATGCAAAGCTAATTGCCTAGTAATTTAACTTTTCATGGTGATGCTTCTTTGTTGGTACTTGAAAAGGAATTCTAACGTATCTTTGAATATATACGATGCCCAATGGCAACATTTTAAAAAAATTAAAATGAATCATATGCTGCCCCTCCACAACATCAATATATAAAATTCAGTCCATTTTGAGGCTCTCTGGGCAGGTTTTGAATAAATAGTTACAAATATTTTTTTCAGCTCAGTCCTTGCTCCTTTCTTTTTGTTTCTGTTCTTCTTGCCTATTTATCAGCTATTATCTAAACCTGTATTGTCATTGCTGATTTTTTCTGTGTATTTCATAGACTTACAGGGCAAGCATGTTGAAGGCATTTTCAAAGACCCTTGACGAAGGAAATTTTACATTTGTGATTGGTATGAAGTTATTTAGAGCAGCTTATATTTCAATCATTACTTCCCAATTCCCATATGTGGTATTTTCTTCTCATGCTTGTGTCTCCAATATTCTGGAGGCCACATATAGTCGGCTTCATATTTCGTGGGGTAGCAAAGACTTTACAGACTTTTTTTTCCTCTTTCACACCATCAGTGCTACATATCAGCAGTCAACACCTTTATGTACCAGAGAAAGATATTCTTTTTTTCTTTTCAGCAATCAGAAAATTTTTTATTTTATTTTGGTTGGGTCTTCAGTTATGCGCTGTTTTGTTTTCAAAAGGGACAGGATGGATAACTTGAAATTTGGACAGTGCCCACTTTTGTTGGCACTTCATGATATTCTATATTATTTAAAACTTCAGTTTTAGTAACACTTTAGCTGCCCTAGCAAAATTCGGCGGTTGTGCACCAAGAGATGCCTTCAATTCCAACGGCTGATGCTGTGTTTCTGGTAACTGACTTTGTTTACTGCTGGTATTCCTGGCGTTTTTAGTGGATGACCGCAATCTGCGGGTAGCTGATTTTGCTCAATTTTGGGCAACTGCGAAGGTAAATCCTCAGTCTCTGATGTGTTGACTACAAGATTACTTTGCTTATGGATTTCTTCTTTTTTTTTGGGGTTTGACCCATTAAAGAGGTGCCACTTGCTTGAAAATAAAAATTCACCTCAAAGGAGATGATAGATTTTTCTTTTCGAAAAGGTATTATACCTGTGGAATACTTTTATCTCATTTCAAGGAAACCAGTCCTTCAATTGTTATTTCCTTTTTAAGTGTACTCATGCTCGTGTAATTGTATCCTGCTCCCTATGTACTTGTTGGTTGTTACCCTTACTGTATCATTTTGTATGGTAGCTTGCTTGTTTTCCATTAGCATTTTTCTTACATGCCAAGTAGTATTTGTTTTTGCTATTGAGGTGCCTTTGGCTTTCGTTCATGCCCTCTTTGAATGGTGCCGTAGACCATTCTGCATGGCCAGAATCAACTACTGCACTGCTGAAGAAAGCAATGATTACTGGTTTTGGTGGCCTGAAGTGTATTTATTTTGCATTTTTTGAGTAATAACTTGTTGAGTTCTATTTTGTGAAATCTATTCAAAGTATATATTTCAGTGGATTAATTTTTTTGTCAGACAATATTGACGTTTCAGGAGCTACTTTTGCATGTTATTTAGAATTTGATTTCTTTTTAATTAATGTCTCATCTCATTTCATAGTGAAATTATCTTGATATGTTCTGATTCCTATTTTCTCTTTTGCAGAAATCAGGCTATGAGGTGTACTTGCTGGAGGCACCATACAAGGATCCAACGGTAATTGCTGCAGTATTGTCAACCATATTTCCGCTCACTGTTAAATGTGTTTAGGTGTTTGGTAATCATCATCTTTATCATAGTTGGACGTTGCAGCATTGGATGAACCTTGCATGTCTAGCTACATGATATTATCCACCAAATCTTCATGCGTACTGGTCCTAACATGGACATTTAAGTTTGAAATTAGATTAATTTGAGGCAGAAATTTTGCCAGAATGTTGAATCTTCATAATTTCATTTACTGTTCAGTGAAATCAAGTAGATTATGTGTCCAACTTCAGTAGTTTGCATACTTTTGCTTAGAGCAGTCCGTAGAGTATTTTACTAGTGTACAGTGGCAACCATACAAAAGTTTGTATATAGGCACCAACAATAACCTTTCTGCTATTGGGTTTTGAAACCTTTTAATAAATTGGATACTGTTATGAAGGATTTTTTTTTATATCATTCTTCACATGACAGTAATGCATGCATCTTCAGAATTGCCGTTCCTTCTATTTTGTATCTCTACTTTTCTAATTTACTGGCTTAACTAAGAGTCTTAATATTGCTTTTCGTTATTGCAGTTACCTCATTGTTAACTATATCATATCAGGTGTTTGATATCCTTATGAATAACAGGGCTGTGCTGCAAGGAATGTTCACGGATTTACATTGGATGAGATAAAAAAGATGGCAGCAGACTGGGAGGAGGCTCCACCACTGTATCTGCAGCTAGATATACATGTAGATTTCTTGCTATTATTTATAGTTGTAGTTAAGAACAACTATCAGTTGCATGCTCATGACTCATCATTGACTATCTTTATTTCTCAGTCATTATTCCATGATGATAACCTTCGTGGCCATTCTATACAAGAGGTAATGATATTCTTTAGTTGCTTTTAGGTAGATTGACATGTTAACGATTTTTGTTCTGTCAAATAGGTAGATATGGACACTGAGGATGTTGATGATGCTAATGACACAACTAGCATCATTACTGAGAACTCACAGAAGGCTGCACAGGATTCATCATATGAAGGTACACCTTTATGCATTTGTTTCATTGTTGACCTAGGATATCACTGGACATAGTTTTTCTGCTTAATATTCACCTCAACTAGTAGGAGGCGTCCAGTGCAAAAAAAAAAAAAAAAAAAAAAAAACCTTAATTAATTGCTTTGCACTGATGTATACCACCTTTTCAAGGCAGAGTTTGTGATGTATTTGGATAATGATTTAGGGGATGGAGCAAGTTTGTACTTCTTGATATGCTCATGATCGCTTTTGTCAATTTAGCTATATATACTCTGGGAATATTAATTGGAAAAAAGGGGTGTGGATGTGCTGTCAAGAATTTGAATCTGCACGGAAATTCTTTTGTAGTGTCATCTAGTGCATTCTTGTGTACATCTAGTATATATATATTCCATGTGAGTTAAGATTGACATCACATTGAGGTTTTACAAATAATCAATTGTCTGCAGGCATCTCAAAGCCAGGGGAGAAGTGGAACTCAGAAGTGGAAGATGACCTGGATGGCTTAAAAGAGCTAGGACAAAGTAAATGGTCAAAAGATTTTGAGGATGACACTGAAAAGTCTGAAAATACTGAGGAAAACACACATGCTCTTTCTGGCCTGGCTCGGACATATAGCACTGGACGCAAAAGAGTCAGTTGGGGTGATCGGGTATGCTTATGTTTCAGTGTGAACTTTATACGTTAGCGCTCTTGTACCTTGTTTGTGCCATTTTCTTAAAATAGTTGGGTAGTTATAATCTTTATTAAAAATGTAAAATAGTTGGGTAGTTATAATCTTTATTAAAAATGTGCTTCTAACTTCTGAGCTTAAACATATGTATAGTTTACTAGCCGTACATATTTATTCAGTCATTTCTCGCATAATATGGCACTGAACTCAGTGGCCAAGCTTATGTCATAACTATACTGTTTCTATTGATAAGTGCTCATCCTTCATCTTTTACTTTTGCAGCTTGAAAAGGGCGGGTTTTCCATTTCTGCAAATAAAAGAAAACTTACTTCGTCACTAGTCATAGGGCCTGGATCAGGGTACAATTTGGTAAGTATCGACTCTGCCATATAGTCAGTAACACCTCAACTTTCTGCTGTAATACATCATTTGGCCTATCATCTGTTATTGTAAAATCCAGTTCTTTGTTGTCCATCCTATTTTTTTTTTTTTTATCTTGAAAACATAAATTCTGCCATCATGGGGAATATGGGATGGCAAAATAGAACATTATAAAGAGCAGTGTAGTCTGTAAGTCTAGTCTAAGGAATGACTTTATGGTTTACTTTGCTTACGATTTCTTTGTTTGATTCTGTTGGAACTTAGTGCTCTGGTCTCAACCAATGATTTATATTCTACGTTTGTGTGCCATGATTATTCTCACTGCTTCCAGTGAGCAGCACCTCTAGCAACCTTGTAAACATAGAACTGTATCTTGCAGGTCTCCAACCCCTTGGCTGAAGATGATTCCACAGGGACAAAAGGGAAGACAAACAATGAGACCAAAAGACGTTTCAGTGAACAACTTCGTGATGAAGGTGAATCCTTCAGGGCAGTTTTTGACAAGACAAATCAGCGCATTGGAGTTTTTGAGAATAGAGATGAGGAATAATCCTTGACTAGAGGTTTTTTAAATTGTTTTCCCTTATGCCCAAGATGGCATAGGAGGGGACTAGTGCAGACAGCTTGGAGTAACTGTTGTCGCTTGTCATCCTGCAGCAAGTCACAGTTTTGAGCCATTGTCAAGGGCGATGAGCAACAAACAGTATAGTTCCAATGTGCCGTTCAGTGAGAGCAATGCGGTCGTGTAAGTAGATAGGTGAGAAATTTTGTTTCAGGGGCTTGTCCTTACGACTTACAAGGCAACCCACACATGACACAAGAATGTACTGTACCTATGTATCAGCCACACTGAATAGTTACCAGTAGATTTTACATGTTTCTGTTACGAGGTTGTTACAATGAGAAACTGTCTTTTTTCTAACGAGTAAACTGTCTGAACATTGGCTGTCTTTTTCTTTTTTTTTTTTTTTACACCGTACAACGCAGACGCTCAACACGCACGCACACTCACCCCTATGAACACACGTCACGCAAAACCCTACCCCTATGAGCACCTTCGAAGGACTGGGTTTGCCGGCAATCTTGAAGTTCACGAAGTCACCACGAGCGTCTCGGGCCATCGACGGGGGGCGTCGCCTACCACTTAATCTTGCGCGGCGCCGAAATCACGAAATAAATCCAGGATAATGTGTCGCACCCGCAATTTGAACCACGGGTGGGAGCCCCTAATAATGGTCTTTGCCATTGCGCTATGAGCCCCTTGACTTGGCTGTCTTTTTCTAACGAGTACACTGTCTAAACAATTGCTTTTCTAAAAAAGAGAGATGGTAGGAGTTGTGCCTTGCATTTAGCTGCCGCTCGACGCGGTTCTTAACTGCTCACTTTGAGTCCTCCATGACCTAGTCTAGTGGGATACAAATTAAGAGCCGACCTTAGTAGAGCGACAGGTGCCAACTCGCTTAGGTGAAGCTCACAGCCTGGCCATGACCATTGGGCTCACCTCTTTTCTCTTGTTTTTGTCCTAGCTTTCTTGTATGTTTGCGCCGGTTTGACCCCAACATTCTTGACAATTGCATTCTTTTGAACTGTAGGAACAAGTGTCGTTTAGTTGCACGGTCGTGTGCCCTACGAGTGGGTTTGGATCGGGGGACTGTGTCTCTCTTCTTCTAGCCTTTGCCGTTCTATGACGAGTTGGTCGAAGGAGTGTGGATTCTACTCTTCGATCTCTTCTCTCTTGCCTCAATCCTCGTTGATCTAGTAAGATGAGGATTGAGTTCGCTTTTTGTTGGTGTTTATTGCTATCTTGATTCCCTTTGATGCTATGGCGAGCAGATCAATGGGAGCTAAATCACGTGTTTTCTTCTTGGTTCAATGTGCTTAGTGGCTCCTTTCGGTTCTGTCAATCTAAATGACGTCCGAATCAAGAGTCTCCAAGCCATGGTGTTTGCTTAGGATGAGCTTGAGTTTATGCCATTTATCCTGTACAGGTTGACACAATCAACCCGTGAAGTACTGGCTAGGCTACGACTTGAGCTCATGCTTAGCAAACCGCCACTCCTTTTCTTTTGTCCAAGCATGGGACATCAGCCAAGAGGGTTCAGTCGTTCTCTTTGTGTTCTTTTGGAGTCAGTTGGTCTTTCCGCGTCTTGTTGCCTTTTTAGCGGGTTGATTGTTCTTGCCTTGTGTCGTATTGCGAGGTAGTTGCATCGAGTAGATGGATTGGGACCCAGGGAGTGGAGTGGAGTTGATCTAGGAGGAGGAGACCCCGCTGTACGACTACACCAAACTGATAAAGACCCGTACCACTACTACCTTGACATAGTAAGTGTCATGGTAGCACCTTATTTTAGAGAATCCTATTAGACATTGTAAGTAGATTTTCTAGTGCTTTTACTTTCACTCCTTTGCTAGAATATATTATGCATGTTTTTGCCTCAGCCTTGAATGCCTTGATTGAAACCCCTTCACACGATTACCCAGCTTCGCGCTCGCACTTATATATACCTACCTGCTTGCTTGTACATTACTCCACCATATTTGCTTATGAACCTTAATTAATATATGATGGATGTGGAATTAAATGGTAAAATGTGATGATAGCTAGGGGGAGTGTTGCGCGTGTCTTGGGTGTATGGTGAGGGTGAGTCGACTGCACAGGATCACATGACGAGTCATGAGACAAGTCTTGTCAAGGGGGTGTGTCATGGACATTCCCATTGATGAGATACATGTGGCGGGTAATGTGTGCGGTGATTGGGACTCTTGTGATGGGATGGAGTCTGGTAAGGAGGTGCTGTTAGGCCTTGGTTACTGGTTTACTGATGTCTCATGGAATCAACCCCTAGGGAGTGTTTCGTGCACACCACTCATCTTCGATGGGCGGGGTGCGGATACCTTTCTAGTTAGACGGTGTCATTACTACTAGGTTGTTAGCATACAATGTAAGGGAGGTACGGGCGCAGAGGCCCACACGCTCCGCAGACAGCGTAGCAGCCCCTGCAGACGGTTCTACATTTTAGAGCATCTCCAAGAGTTCGTCAAAATCTACCTGGCAAATCTTGTGATTTGCCAAGTTGCAAAAGTATATGCCAAGTTAAAAATAGCTCCTCTCCAACAGTTTGGTATAATTCACTTCTCAAAATAGAATTATAACTTTGCAAAGTGAACACAAAACTTTTCATAAATTAACCAAGCCTATATATATAAATCTATGTGTTTGGCATTTATGCAAAATGAACACATAAAAAAGTTTCTATTTACTTGTGGGTCCTTCCACCTCTAGATCGTCGGAGGGCCACGACGCCACTCACCAGCGATCGGCGCTGCGGAGAGGCGAAGCCACGTTGTGGCTTGTGGGTGCTCAGGCACCCCCAAAAGTTTGAAAAACCACTAGTAAAAACAAAATTTCACCATATTTACAGATAAAATCTTCACATCTATAAGAGAAAGACACCCCCTCTAACTTGTTCTGGCTTTGCCCCGGCGCTGGGGCAACATCGCCACAACTGCTTTCGCCCGCTAATGCACAGACGGCGCGCCGCCGCTGTAGCTTGCCCCCCGCGGGCCTGGATCGTCATGCCACCGCTGTAGGTCACTAGAAACGCGACGCTTGCCCGTGCACGGACCAGAAAGCGCCGCCGCCCGTTGCTCGCCCGCCGCGCCCGGAAGGCCGCACCGCCACAGCAGACACCTCGCCCGCCGCGCCCCCGGATGGTCACGCGCCGCCGCAGCTCGCCCCCACACACACCTGGATTCGTGCGCCGCCGGTGCAGGTCGTGAGAAACACCGATGCCAAGCCGAATACGCGCGTATAGTTTTTCCAAGTAACCAAATTTTGCCAAGTGGCATGCCAAATGTTGGAGATGAGTTTTTGTCGTTTTTGCAAAAATTGAAGGATGCCGACCCAATATGCCAAACTGTTGGAGATGCTCTTAGTCTCAGCATGCAAATGCACTGGTGTCCTATGGCATCATTCTAGTTTTCCGTTATTAGGCTAGGCATTCTAGACCGCCGATGATAATGATCTTGTGGTTACGGGTGTACACGCTCTGCAGAGTTGATAAATCAATACGTATTGTCCGGCCTTCTAGCATGGTTATGTCTTTAGTCCTAGACTAGCTTTCGAGCCTACGTCGGCTTATGGACATGTTCTTCCCTTGACCCATGCTTCTTCGAGTAGAGAGATGAGCCCTTCTTTTGTCCCCCTGGGTCTGGTGTTGGTGATCTGACTTTGGGCGATGAGGCAAGGGAGAGAGGGAGTCGCCCTTGCTGCCTAGAGAGAGTGAGTGTGGTGACATGTGTGTGGTGATGGTTTAGGAAGAACATGGGTAGATGAGATGGAATTAAAACTTGGTGAACTAATGATATTATTACGACTTATGTTGCTTTGCATGCACTAAGTATGCAAACCACAACCAAACTATTAGGATCACCATATCCTTTTATTTTTTTTCCACTAAAGATCATCGGTGCTGACCATGACCTATACATCTCTGGCGATGTGCGATTAAGTGGTCTCGTTCATACGCTCAAGTTTGGTTCAAAAGATGAAGTCTAATTCGTGATCTTTATGCCGACTCTAATAAAGCCCATGAAGGAGGAGCCTTCACCCGGCATACGGAACTCACTCAACGAAGTAGCTCAACACAAGAAAAACTCTGAAGCCTCCACTACAGGTTTCTAAAAGCTCGACGTCGCTATTGAATGTCTTTTGCTCGTATTGATATCGATAAAGGTGTGGAGCATTTATTCTAAAAAATCCGCTGTTTTCTCTTTCTACAAGTTTAAAACGATGCATCTCTCTTTGATTTTTGATTTTCTTGTTTTGGCACTGTCTTTACAACAAATTCTAATAACCAATTAAAAATACAGTAAAAAGCTGCTTGAATAATGAATATGCAAAGGTCAGAGGGAAATTCTGGCTCGCACTTTGTGAACAATTGTTTATATCTGATTTTTCTGGTTTCATTTGCCTTCTACTGCTGCTGTTGTTATCAAATTATTACCGAACATACGCGTGGGTCTGGCCTTCTGGGCATAGTAGCAGAGATGGACCTAAATGTTTCTACGCTATTTGTATTGCATACCAAATGTTACTAGTTGTCTATGACTATATGGGTAACGTAGGTGATCATAACACTTAGATTGAATGAAGTTATGTTCATATATTATGGGTAACGTAGAAGATACTCTTATTTTCACCTAGGGTTTTAATTACCACAATTTAGTGTTCAATTTAATTTTTTCACCATAAAATTAAGTGTGAAATAACATGGCCTTTTCTCTATGAAAAAGGGACACTTTTGGTTTTGTTCCCGCTTCAACAATTTTGCCTTCTCTATGATGGCAAGTGTAGAAAGTAATAAAGAGAACACCTCACACACCTTTTAGGGTGGGGTGAGTTTCTTATATATAACCACAAGGTCATTAGTTCATTTAAAATTGCGTGTTAGACCCCCTAGATATATAGATATCAAACACCCCCTGCAGTCTTAGCAGGAGGATCACAAATGCAAAGAATAGACCAAAAATCAGTAAATAATTGTATAGGTAGACCTTTAGTCATGAATCTCATGATATCCGTGAACTGATGTGAGGATGAGACATGGAGAACACGAGCCTCACCAAGGGAGACCTTCTCACGGAGTGGATGTCGATATCTCGATGTGCTTGGTCTGACGGTGATGGACAACACTAAAGTTGTCACAAAAGAAAATTGTGGCAGAGTGTAGGGTAGATGGAGCTCTTGGAGAAGCTAGCGCAACCAACAACACTAAGCGATGGCACGGTACTCCGCTTCAGCTCTCAGCACTAGAGCGACAGACAGTGTTCTGACGCTTTGGATTGCTAAGACACCAAGTTGTTATCGCCCGTAGCTTGACGTGGAGCGGCAGGAGTCGGGGCACCTTGCCCAGTAAAGCGAGAGACTAGATAGGGTCGGTGCCAATATGGAGACCAGCAGGAAGAGTGCCCTTAATGTAGCGAACAATGCACTTGACTAGGGCAAGGTGCGGCTCCCGAGGGTCGTGCATGAAGAGCACACATGCTAGACTGCATAGGCCAGGTCAACATTTACAATTAGACCCCTTGATATATACATATCTAATAGCAAACATAATCACTACCTATTTCTTGAGCTAGCGTACTCTTTGAACACAAGGCATAAAAAAGCGTAATAGTGACACATTGTTACGTTGTTAATAATGACTTGCCCCATGTGACGGGCAACAACCATAACCCATCGCTGTGGCTAAGGTTGAAAATGGAACCGAAATATCCCGAACCAAACCGCATCATTTTCTACATTTGATCTGATCGAATTCATATTTTGAAAAAATTCAAATTCGGTTTGAAATTCAGAACAACAAATTCGAAACATAACGGAAATGGTCTAAAGTTTTTTTTTTTTTGACCGTTTTCTAGTTTTCTACTTTTTAATTTAGAATATCCCGAATTCAAAATTTGGCCATCCTTAGAAAAATTATATCTTTTTCATATGATCTCAGATGAAAATTGTAGCTATTGATGATATCTACAACTTTCTAGTTTCCATTTTTTTCATTTGAGGCTGTTACAATGTTCAAAAAAAAAAAAAGTTTCAACGGTAGATTAATCACGCACAAGCACTTGTTACTTTAGAAATATTATATCTTTCTATCTGGTGTCAAATGGAGATACTTTTATATGAAGATGGAGGACTTGGTAATTGTTATGCACTTGGTCTCGTACTTGCTAATTGTTATGCACTTTGTCTTACGGGTCAATATTTTGTATTGAATTCTCGTATACCGACTGTGTTCGACATAAGTCCATACGAATTGATTCGTTTTTCGAAGTTCTATTCTATAAGTTCGTGTTCGTTTTCATTTTTGGCTTTACCGTTTTTAGGTTTCGTTTTCAAATGTTGGTTTGCACTAGATATGTTCCCTAAACTAAAAGTGACGAACATTGTTGACTAAACACCGGCCAGTTGCTTTTCTTTGAGACAAGACACAAATTTCTATCCCACCACTCCATTTTTAGCTCAATAATGTTAGTTTTTTTTCTCTTTGTTATGATGACCCTTCCTCTAAACAATCTCACTACTCTATCAGGAAATAGAGAAATTGAAACAAAAAACCAAGTCTCAAGGCACCTGTTTGGTGACTTGAATCCAGCCTCCCCTACACATGTTTTAATTTATTGGCTCTACAACAAATTTGTTACGGTTTGCAAATATAATGTGCGAACTGATCATAGATCAGTTGCTGAGTTCTAAGATGGGCTACATGCTTGTTAGTGTGGCTGACCTCAATTAATATAGATGACTCTCTTAATAGGCCCACCTCAAAAACTGATTCTAATTTTCTGTCGATATCTTCTCCTAGTCACTTCCTATTTTCTTTAAATTAAATGGACTATCTCATAATTTTTTTTAAAAAAATTTGTTAGTGCCTCTCGGTCACCTGTTCAGTCCAATCCATTGTGAGAAATGGACACCCAAAAATTGGTGGATCGATATGTGTTATATCTATTAAAACAACACTCTCAGTGCAAATTTGTCAATTGTAGCTTGCTAATCAATTTGCTTGGGTCATGTGCCAGCAACACGTACATGCCTCCGAGTTCCAAGCAAAATCACTCCCGTGTCACATGCATCCTCCTCTCTTTCGACAAGACCAGAATAGAAAATAGTAGTTCTTCCGTTTTTTTTTTACACGTGTACAGACGGGAAAACTCTTCTGTGTATCAACCTTACACCAACCAAACACACAGAAATATATATACCAGTAGCATCATTTCCTAGTTGAGCGTGTGGCTCGCCTCTTGCCTCGCCTCACCTTGTTTCTAATAATACCACGTCTCCTTCCTTATATTACCGTCTTCTCCCATCCACGCGAAAAATTGGGTTCTTCCTTTCTTGCTCGAATTTTACCACATAAGAACCCTGCTCAGCTCTTCGAAGAACACAGATGCATTTGTACCAATAAAATAAAGGTGAAATAAAGCCCGTACATAGAATGGAGGCGAAGCTCCGGTGGAGCCGGCCAGGCTCCCTTCTCCTCGTCGCCGTGGCGTTCGTGGCTTCCGCCGCCGTGTCCAGCGCCGACATCGCCGACTTCGACGAGCACTGGCAGAAGCGCAAGGAGCTCGCCGAGTTGTCGGCCAGGGAGACGTACAGGCCCGACCCCTACAACGTGACCAACAGCTTCAACGCCGCCGTGCACAGGCATGCATGCCTTTCCTATCTACCATTACTGTATATTCATCCATATCCGTTTCATCATTTCATGCAATGCATTTGCAGAGCAACTAGCCTTCGGCGTGCGATGCGTGAGATGCCACGGAAGCACAAGAAGAGGGGCCCGTGCCGTGCGACGAACCCGATCGACAAGTGCTGGCGCTGCCGCCAGGACTGGGCGACAGACAGGTTCCGTCTCGCCCGGTGCGCCAGGGGTTTCGGGATGGCGACCACCGGCGGCCTCGGCGGCAAGATCTACATCGTGACGGACCCCGGCGACGCCGACGTGGTGAACCCGCGGCCGGGGACGCTCCGGTGGGGCGTGATCCAGCCCGGCCCGCTGTGGATCATCTTCGCCAAGTCCATGATCATCCAGCTCTCGCAGGAGCTCCTGGTGAGCAGCGACAAGACCATCGACGGGCGCGGCGCGCAGGTGCACATCGCCAACGGCGGCGGCATCACCGTGCAGATGGCCCGCAACGTGATCATCCACAACCTGCACGTCCACGACGTGAAGCACTCCATGGGCGGGGACATGCGTGACTCGCCCACGCACGTCGGCTTCCGGACCAAGGCCGACGGCGACGGCATCTCCCTCTTCTCGGCGACCAACGTGTGGATCGACCACATCTCCATGTCCAACTGCGAGGACGGGCTCATCGACGTGGTGCAGAGCTCCACGGGGATCACCATCTCCAACTGCCACTTCACCAACCACAACGACGTGATGCTCTTCGGCGCCAGCGACTCGTACCCGCAGGACCAGATCATGCAGATCACCGTCGCCTTCAACCATTTCGGCAGGGGGCTCGTGCAGCGGATGCCTCGCTGCCGCTGGGGCTTCTTCCACGTCGTCAACAACGACTACACGCACTGGCTCATGTACGCCATCGGCGGCGGCAAGGCGCCCACCATCATCAGCCAGGGCAACCGATACATTGCGCCGCCAAACATCGCCGCCAAAGTGGTAAGTTTCTTTTGTATTTTGAGCTAGCACATCACCGAGCACAAGGTTTTTGAGCATATATATCGCCCAACGATCCCTCGCAGATCACCAAGCACTACGCGGAGGAGGGCGAGTGGAAGAACTGGGTGTGGCACACGGAGAACGACCTGTTCATGAACGGCGCAATCTTCGAGCCGTCCGGCGGCGCCATCAACAGGAAGTTCAACGACAAAGAGTGGGTCAAGCCCAAGCCAGGCACCTACGTCACCAGGCTCGCCCGCTTCGCCGGCACGCTGTCCTGCTGCGCATCGAAGCCGTGCTGATAGCTTAAGGCCGCCGCCGGCACGGCCATGGCCATGGCCGGAGAACGATGAAAGCTTGTGGTCGCTCTGTGTTTCTTGCAACGAGCGAGGGTGATATAATGTATCCTCTCCTCATGGAACTGGAAGAAAACAAAGACATCCACGTAGGGTGATGGAGGGTAGCCAGGTCGTCGTTTTGCTAACCAATGTTTGCCTTCAAGTTGTTTGTTTTGTGGAATCGTTACAGTACAGTTTGGCCATTTTCCAGAGGATGAACTATATAGGGATTGCTTTCCATCCCACACAGGTGTATCTGTATAATACATATACAGGCTGTATAACATGAACCACCTCTGTTTTTATTAATATATTGTATTGCTTTGCAAGAGTTCTTATTCAGGGTTTCTTTTCACATTTCATTCGTTCAATTTGATCTCATGAGTGAAGTACTGATTTGAGTACCAACGAAACCAAACAAACCCCTCATGAATTTGCCAGTGGATGGTACAGTGACATCACACGAAGAGAGCAGACCAAAAGGATTCATACTTTCATAGTGAAATTATCCAAAAGACCTGGTCCAAAAGTTCTCATGGCTGAACTCTGTTTTTCCCTAGAAGCCTTCCTTCAACGCATAGACTCTGCTTCGGAAAGATGGTGGCAATCTGTTAATTGCTGCATCAATGTCCTGCAAACAGAGCAGTCATAGGACAAGACTCAGTTTCTTGGAGTATATTACTCTTGTTAAACGTAAGGAGGTTTAGCAACAAAAATGCAGCACGAATAAAAAAAAAAAAATTCCCAGGCGAAGCAAAAAGCTGACATACTGTGTTTGATTGCAGGGGAGTAGAAAAGAGCATATTGTGCTTCAGCATAAGTACAACTTCAGACTAGGAAAGAGAGACTTATGTTGTGAACTTGTGAAGCTGTTTCAATTTAAAAATAGAACTGGTGGCATCATAACTATGAGTTGTCAACTAAAAGTAGTGAAAATGGGCTCGAATGTAACAACATTTTTTTTGTCCCAAACAAACTGGGGTAGATGATATAATTATTTTGAGAAAGGAACAATACTATCTGCAATAGTAGTAATAGTAATAATTAACATGACAACATTATTGAACTGGACATAGCATTTTGGCAGAGATAATTGAAGCAATGGTTATATATTAGCTCACCTCAGCAGTATATCGAAGTGAAAAGTGATTCAGTAGAATAGCTTTGTTTTTAAGCTTGTCAGACAGACTCGCTATCTGCATGCATTGTCAACATAAAAGTTTAGGGTAAATAATAAGGCGAACTGTTAATAACTGAATGAACAGAGTTTGGAATTACCTCAGACAAGTGAATGTGCCCTCTCTCTCTTGCATCCTCAATTGATTTGAAATCATCAACAAAAGTACTCTGAAATGTACAGAGGACATTGTAAATTAAACATAGGAACATGCCAGAACCCAAAACAGGCAAATAACAGACATAAGATACAACATTCAGCACAGGACATATTACAAACTCTGACAAAGTAACCCCTCTTTCTCAAGCTGAAGAACAACAACAGGCCAACAACAACAATTTAAGCACAAAGTGATGACCGATAAAAAGGCATACCTCGACCACAAGAATCTTTGCCTTCAACACATCTGCATTATCAGGATCAAGGATGAAATCTGACATTGTATCTCCAGAGAAAGCAATCTCAGGTGTTGACTCTACTTTTGTAATCTGTGCACCATGAATTGCATGAAAAGTGCATACCACATCAATAATTCTATACTACTAGATTGTACTCAAGTGTGATTTCACCATCCAACACAGACAGACCTCAACTCCAGACTTTTTGAGATTACTGAGCTCTTTACCAGGGAGGCCAGCATACTCTTCCTTGAGCTTCTGCTTCACCTTGTATATCACATACCCCTACACACACATCACACAATTCAAATTCCATGAAAGCATCGTAAGAAGTAACTCTCACAAACCATTCAAGAGCACACAGAATTAATTATAGGAGTTTGAAATTCCATTAGTCCTCACCTGGCTGGGTACGACGTGGTAGGTCCTGAACGCCCTGACCCTGAGGTCCTTGGTGAGCTGGTACTCCTCCCCGACCTCGAGGGGCACGAGCTTGTGGTCGAGGTCGGACTGATCCATGGCGCGGTGCACGTCGAAGAGCTTCCGCACGAGGTCCGCGAGGCAGGCGGGGACGAAGACAGTGGGCGGGCGCATCCTCCTGCGTCCCCGAATGGCAACGTACATTGGGAGGCCCCCGATGTGGTCCATGTGCGCGTGCGAGACGAAGAGGAAGTCCTGCGAGACGGCGAGCGGCGGGCACTGGCCGATGTCGAAGGCGAGGTTGAGGGACGGGAACATGACGCAGGTCTCGTGCCCGGCGATGGAGATGCCCTCCACGTGGTAGCCCTCGATCTCCAGCCGCTGCTGCATCGCCCTCGGCCGCGTGGGGGTGCGGGCGGGAGCGGAGGTTGAGGTAGCCGCCGCTGACTCGGCCTCAGCCGCCGAAGAGGCCGCAGACTGACCGCCCTTCGCCATTCCGCCGCCGCCGCCGGCGACGGGAGGGGGAAGGTTTTGGTTGTTTGCGAAAAGCCCCCAAAAGGTTGGGAGACACGTGGCATGAGATGGAATAAATCTGGACCGTCCATCTACTGGACTTTGGATGGATCGATGCTCGTTCTCAGATTTCCAACGTAATTAAATGAGGGAGTAGAGCATCTCCAACAGTATGCCTATGTCGAGATGTCAACGGGTACCAAAACCCGAAAATCCGATGGGTTTTACCTCGATAAAGTGACGGGTATGGAACGCATTTGGTATCCATGGATACGTTAATGGGTACAATGTTGTATCCAAATGGGTATGACCGTGCGGGTATGGAAGTGCGATATCCATACCCGTGTACCCCCGCGGGTAGAATATACCCGCACAAATATATAGTTCGCCTCTACAATTTTAGCCCAAGTAAGCATATGGCCCATTAATTTGGCCCATATAAGCATTTGAGTATATATATATTCCTAAACTCTAGTGTATTGTTTATTAATTTGGCCCATATAGCTCAGTATTTGACCCATATAAGCATACAAGTATATAATATAGCCCATGAACTCGGGTGTACTCGCGGGTATGGATTACCCGTCGGGTAAAAATTACCCGTCGAATGCGGGTATGGAATGAAATCGATATCCATGTGCTTTTCGCGGGTAACCCGACGGGTATGGATTTGACCTCGGCGGGTACGGGTATGGATGACTAGTATCCATCGGGTACATACCGTTGCCATTGTGAACCCTATGGCCTCCCAATCTTTGCTTTTTGGGAAAAAAAAAAAACACCGCTTCTAACAATCATCTCATATGACCTCCCAATCTTTAGACACGCGGAAAAAATCCCCCTACCGCTCGTATATTTCCGCACGCGAAGCCGCGCGCGTATCCTTCCGAGAGCGCGCGAAGTGGAGGTCCCGGCGGCAGTGAAATTTCCGCGCGCCTCCGTGTATAGCCTCGGTGTTCGGTGACCTCGGCGTGCGGCCTTGGCTGAGCGGGCGGAGGACTCGTGCGGTAGCCTCGGCGGGCGTCGCGCGCGCGGGCCTTGACAGGGGACGAGTGAGGCCCTCGAGCGACGCCGACGGGCGCGTGTGGTTCGCGAAGGCGACCTCGGCGGACGCGCGGGAGGCGTGCGAGTTGCGCGGGCGCTGCGGCCATGGACGGACCTCGGCTGGCGTCGGGCTTGGCGGGTCGCGACCTTGGAGGCGGCGGCCTCGGCAGCAGCGGCCCCGGGCGAGCAGGAGGTGCGTCGCGTAGCCTCGGCGCGGTCTCGCGTGACATCGGGAGCGGGGCGCTTGGCGGGGCCTCGGCGGCGCGGCGTGCATGCACGGTCTCGGCTGGCGGCGTGCGGACGCGAGCAGCCTCGACCAGCAAGGGTGGTCCTGGCGTGCGGGAACTTGTTAATGACCGCAGCCGGCCGGTCGACACGGACGTGTCTTGTTCCTGCTGCTAATGGCAAGTGTATAAGTAGCTTTGTTGGCACAACTCCGGCCTAGCTTGTGCCGAGGGATGCGAGCCTGACAGCCTGTAGCTATATACACATACTATGTATGACAGTCACGCGCATGGCGACGGGCCTCAGACGAATTCTGGCAGACGGAGCGTCGCGCCGGCGAGCGGCCTCAATGGGCTGGCGAGGACCGATGATGATCGCGCGATGATTAGTGCTGGGCGGCGGCGAGACTCACGCCAAGAGCCTGCGACGGGACGGGAGAGGACCACGACGATCGCGCGCTGCTCCGCGCCCCAACTACCAGCCTAACTAAACTCATCCAATGGGCCCAAATTTGATTATTGGGAGACAATTATAGGGTACTGTTAGAGATTAGTAATTTTTTACCATCCAATTCTTTTTTGGGAGGTCCTAAACACATAGATATTGGGAGGAAAATATAGGGTACTCTTGGAGATGCTCTTACCTTTTTTTTTGATAAGACGAGGTTTACTTGTTGGGCCCAACAAGTAATTTACATGTATGTAGAGTTTTGGGCCCAACAAATAATTTACTCGAAGCTCATATTCTTAGTGTTGTCACGCCTTAATTCTCTAACTTGTCACCCAGAGTTTCAATTCGCAGGAAGCGCTAGCGGTTTCGCAAGACGTGTGTCTTCACATGTTTTGGGCTCTTAAGCCTTAGCCATGCTCTGAATTTCGTCTCTGAAATGGCAGATCATTAAATCAGGGTGACTAAAGAACCTCAACAAAGTCATCTTTGAGCAAATCCGAGTGGGTGACAACATTCATGGGGCGAAGTTGATCGTGAAAGTGTCCGACAATACAAAAATGTAGGTTTTGAGGGAGTCATAATATGATGCTCATTTATGCTGCATGGACCATGATACCCCTGCTTGTGTAGGAATATACTTAGGATTTTGGTTCGGTAGAGGGGCACTTGTATCCAATAAGGTGTAAATGCTAAAAATAGTACCCGCATAAATAAAGAAAACAAAACATCACTGTTACGGTGAACCACCTCTCTATTTTACCTTTGTCCCTCCCTTTGCTCTTAGTTCTGCTAGTACAAATGAACTCCGGTTGAGGGCAACTTTGGCACCCACCCTATGGTTGTTATGCGAGCTTTCCAATTATGAATTGCCCCAAAAGAGTAAGGTGATGACGGATAATAACCCAAAGGTTCAAATAAAAAACACTAACCCACCCCAGATTCCCAGCTATTCCTTAACTAAGACTCAAATGACAAAAAAGTGTAGACATGAAACCCACCCGATTGGAAAAACTAAGGGTACCCTAATGACAACGCGAAGATGACAACTAAGACCTAGAAAGTGAAAACCCACAAATTATCAACGAAAACTAAACTTTCTTTGGCAAAACTATAAGCATACAAGTTGAAATCTAGAGGCTGCAACACTAAAGCCCTTTTTAGAAACTCAAATCCTCTTAGAATCCATGACTTTTTCTAGGGTGATAAATTCATGAGGGGATAATCCATAGGCTTTGTTCGGTTGTCAGGGTTTCCATGAGGCGATCCATTTCATGGAGGGATTGAGTGGATTACTCAATCCACTTGGGGATCAAATTCCTTCCTCCCTCTAATCCCCCTCAAAATTGTCTTCAGTTAAAACATGTCGGGAGTCTTCTGCCGTACTCTTCGATAATGCTTCATGCCTTGGCGAGCGCTCACAGGGAATTTTCCCACGTTACCGGAGGATGGGCTTTAGTTCCTAGAACGGAGGTGGTTGGTTTTTAGCAGGATGATGGACTGGGCTCGAAAGCTCGTATGGGCTAACCCAACGCAACTTCTTTCGTGGGCCGGGATTAAATCCAAGACGGGTTGATCCACGTGGACGGGCCGCAATCCCGCTAGGGAAGGGCCTAAACGAACAAGGCCTTAATTATTCATGAAGGGTTTTTCATCCCTCGATGTATCTTTCCCTTGATTCCAAATTAGATCTATAGACTCGTTACAACAAGAAGTCGCAGACTCACAACCAAGCAAAACAAAGAGGCCAAAGAGCTGAAAACCACAATTCGAGAAGCAGAAGAACCGCAAAACAGTCTTTGGTCTAGACAAGGCAAAGAACGCCGACCGACACAAACAACAGTGATTGCCAAGGCTTTATCCCTTCAAACCCAAATGCTTGAGAGCATCAAGAAATTAATCCAAGAGAGCATAGGAGATTCGACAGATAACCTCCTTCACCATTGGAAGAAAAGCTGATGAGCTTAACATTTCAGCGCTTAATGATAAGTTTATCTTTTCTCAACACGGTAAAACGAGAAGGTCCATGGGATGTCAAAATATATTTCCTCGCAATCACTTGACCGCGAGATATCCGGTGCAAGCCGTGCTCACTGCAGTCACATCAATCACGCTTACCTGTCCAATCAATCTGCAAACGATGCCAAAGATTTTCTTGTGCGTGCGATGCGATGACCACCGCTACCAGCGCGGTCCATATTATTGACCAGCAAACATGGCGCACATGGAAAATTGGCTCCAGTGCAAGACACCAACGATGACCACTGCCAGCGCGCGGCACGTACACACGACGGCGGATCATCGGCGGCGGCAGTGTCCATGCATGACACCACGCCCTATAAATAACACAACGCAAGGGAAACCAAAGCACTAGACTACTTGACATTTTTTTGGCCACTGTTTCCAAGCTGCTCATCAGCTAGGCAGAGTGTTGGACGATGGCAGTGTCGCCGCGGAGCCGCCCCCGCCTCCAGGCACTTGCGTGGCTCTACGTGGTGCTCTTGCTAGCGGCCACGAGCGGCTACCTCTGCCGGGACGTTCCAGCCGGCGGTGCGCTGCCGCTGCCGGGCCGCGCCCTCCTGCAGTCGACGACGTCGCCATCGCCGTCGCCGTCGCCGGACAGCCCAGCTCCTCGTGAGTCCAGCTGCTTAGTTTTCTTGCCCCAGTTTTCTTAACGTCTCTGTTCGGTGGTTTATTAGTCAACTAATGAGTTCAAATCGATCATTTGCTGGGTTTTGCTTTTTCTGCATGCAGCTCCGTTCGTCAGCCCGCAGCCGATCTGCCGCCGTCAAGGCTGCCCGCCCTCCGGCTCGCCTTAGTCCACAGGCGTTGCCGTCCTTGTTCAGGCAGAGCTTGGAGACTACTGCCGATCATGTGAGATGTGACGATGATGTGGCAGCCTCACAGTAGTAAATAAAAGGAAACGAAAGCATAATAATCCTGCATGTCGTAAGAGAGACTGACTAAGTCTTTCTTTTTCTTTGGAAATGTAATCGTCAAGGTTTGAATAATAAATGATAGTACCCTGTTTTAAATATTTGAAGTAAAAAGATCGATCCGCCGTCAACTGATTTTCTGGAGGCTCTTTGCTGAGTGTCACACTCAGTAAAGCCTTTGCTGAGTGTAAGGGGCCTTTGCCGAGTGCCGCGGGCACTCAACAAAGAACCAGTTTCCCGTGGTGAGGGAGAATATGTGTGTCCATATGCTTATTTGTGAATGAGCACTTCAACTGAATCCAACTGCAGTCATTAACATTTAATCTAGGACAAGATATTGAGGACAAGACCCCACATACATCTTAAGTGGCGGTTATTAACCCTTTCCAGAATTTGAATGATTAGATTACTAGGCTAAAAAACAAGTCTATGGTGACTATGTGAAACATGATAAAACAATATGTCGGATAATATGGTATATAGGTTCATGAAGGTATGGAAATAGATGACCATGCAGCCTGTGCCCCGGTTGCCTGGCATGAAGCCCACTTTTTTAGCCCGATATGAGAACGGCACGGCCCGGTGGTGGGCGGGCCAGCCTGGGCTGGCATGGCCTGATGTAGAGGACATTTTGCTAGTTACTCGCTTGAGTTTATTCATTGCAAAATCAAATAGAGCTGCATCTTATTATTATTAAGTTTTTTGTGACCCAATTTACCCGATGCCTTCTTGAACCAAATAGCCATGTTCTCTTTAGAGTATTATAATTTCATTGCTTCTTGATACCGCAAGTTCGTTTTAGATGGTGTTTGGTTCAATGAAGTGGTAACACAAAGGGAAGAAATGAAATTAGAGAACCACTGTAATCGCAGATGGGACGCTTTGATTGCAATCTTTGTTTGGAAATGGAAATGGAGTCAGATTAGACAGTAGAAAGCAAACTGGTATAATGGTGCTGTGTTACATTTTAACGAACAAAAGGGCTTTAATATTAAAATCGTTGCTTCTTGATAGCAAGCTTAGAGGCTACATTATATGATACCCTCTCCGTCCCCGAATAAATATGCAAGTTAAACTTTTTTTAAGTTTGACTAACTTTATTGAAAAAAAGCAACAACATCTATGATATAAAATGAGCACCTGATGAATATTTTCTATGATAAATCTAATGATATACTAATTTGATAACATAAATCATAACGGGCTTTTTCTCAAAATTTGGTCAAAGTTTAAAATGTTTGACTTATAACAATTCTAGAAATCTATTCTTCCAGAAACACATAGCAGTATATTATGTGTAATCAGAGTGCCCGAGGAAGAAAATTTTACAGACGGAAATCAGATGCACCAATTGTATGTGTTTCCGGGCACGGGCATGCAAGCAAAGCACGCATTGCGTGACGATCCCACACCATTCATGCATATAGCTGCAACCAGCTGAGCTGGGCACTAACTGACTTGCTTTTGCTTGTAGTTGTTTCTTTCTATCTTGCTGATCTTAGTAGTATAAATTGCTCAAGGCCAGAGCTTATTTCAGATGTGCTCAACTGTTCATCGATATATCTGACGAGAGAGTTTGTAGATTCTTCGTCAGCAAGATGATGAATGCCAAGTTATCGCCGATTCTGCTCACCATACTCTTGGCATGCCTCGTGTTCTCTGCAAACTGTAATGGTACAGACACGTACGTTTATATCCTCAAATTTTCTTCTACTTATTACCTCTGATTGATCATAGGAAAGCCTTCCCGTGCAGGTGAAGGCGGTGACGAGGAGAGACCAGCAGCAGGTGGTCACCGGTGGCGGCCAAACGCCGGCGACAAGACGACGATTGGGATGATGTGGAGCAGCAGCAGCACGATGGACACGGCGGCGCCCAGGGCGGGCAGGTGTGAGAGGAGTGTATGCGAAGGCAGCCCCTGTTTCTGCTGCCCGAATATGCCAACGAAGCCTTGCTTCTTGGTACTGGACGCTTGCTTGAGAGTATGCACCCAGTCGTAGCTAGCTTGTGACGATTGCTAATGACAAGACGAGAGAACATGTATGCGCCCGCCCGGCCGGTCTCGGCTCTCCCACGAACAAGTATCACGCCTATAACTAAACTGAAGTTTCTAGATCTATATTGTTCCAAAACAGATTAAATTTCTCCATATGTGTATAAGCATTATCATGCTTGTGCATCTATACCTACAAAAGTTTGTGCAATAGATTAATCTGTTTATGTATATAATGGATGTACATGTGCATGCATGTACAAAAGCTAGTAAGGAAGAATACGAGATAATGCTTCTCTGTTACATGCACATACTAATCGATTCAAGTTGTTCACTTGCCTTGGGTTGTTCTTGGTCTTGTGCTTACTTGTCGGTGGCCAAGTTCTTGATGCTTGGTATTAGTGAAGATGAGTTCTTGATGCCCACCCGAAGCTCATGAGTCATGATCTAGTGATTATCATGTTAATAACTTGGTTAGCTAGGTGTCATCTCATCAAGTTTCTTATCATGAAAACATGGGTAAACGGCCCGATGTCGAAAAAAAAAAGCTTCTTATCATGAAGAATGGAGATGGTAACATTGTACTCCAGCTTTCAAAGAGATTGAATATGGTATTCCAGTTGTACGTATATCATCAACAATGTCATCTCATTTGCGTCAAAGAAAAAAAAAAACAATGTCATCTCATGAAGTTTCTCATGTAGACTGTTGATGGCGATTTCTCTAATAGTGTGCCATTAGAAAAATCTGACGATCATTATGTCATACATGTTTGTCATGTGTGGTGTATTATTTGATTTTGAACCTATATATTATTATTTTTAGGTGTAGAAATCTAATGTTTCCTTAAACAGTAACAGTAGGCGATGGCAATCCAACGGGTACCGTATATAGTAGTCTGTCTAAAGGTCTAAGGGCAAGTACATTTGTGTTGTCTCATAACTAGTCTTATATAGTGCCACGTAATTTAAGACGACTTAATAGACTATATGTACAATGATTGTCTTTCAAATTGTCTCATAGCAACTCGTATTTCCTTAATTTATGGAGAGAGTAAAAAAATAGGATTGTGAGGTGCATGACGACAACAACTCATACAATGGTAAAATAGTTGTCTAATAGTCCTAAATTTTAGCTCATGAGGTAGTTGTTTCGCGAAGCAACTACCTCATTCTCTCTCACCCTTCTCTTTCCTCCACATCATCAAAAATCCTACGCGGCGATGCATGAGACGACGTATGAGACCGCTCACATGTAGCAATGTACCTGCCCTAAGTAGGAAATGGAGTATATATATAATTCTATTTGGTAATATGAAAATCGTACTATATAGCCATTTTGCATGTAAAATCTGAAACTGTCCTGCTGATCTATAAATAACTGCCTATGGGGACGACTTCAGGATATTTCGCTCCATCGGTCAAAACTATTAAGGAAAAAAGGTCGGCGGCCAAATGGATTCCAAGGTGATGGTAATTCTCCTCGCCGTGTTCTTGGCTCGCTTCCTTTCCCCTGCAATTGCATGGTTAAGTGTACACATTCATCCTATGAAAATATATACTTTTTATCTGAAAGATCGAAAAGATTAATTATTAGGCGCCATGATGTGAGTGAGGGTTTGCAGGCGAAGGTGATGTCGTCGCAGAGAGATCGACAGGCGCCGCCGGCGCCGGTCACCGGTGGCCGTCGACGGGCAAATTGATTACCGAGAGAATCAGGTTTAAAATTGAGTTATGTGTCAAACAGTGGTGTGGCGATCGTCATCCCTGGAAGATCTGCTTCTGCTGGACAATTCACCCCCTCATGTCGAGGCTCCGATGAGAGATCTCAGCGATGGGCGAGTCTCAGATGTGGAATAGGAGCGAGCAAAAATTATTTTTATTTTAATTACTCTAACCAGGATTCGAACTCGAGACCTCTAACTTTGATACCATATTAAGTTGCATGCACCAACCAGTTCAACCCAAAAGGTTAAGCTTATGGGGAGAAGTGGATAATTCACTTGTATTCCAACATGCAGGGTCTCCGATGTGTGGCGGCGACCGGCACTGTCGGTACGCGCCTCCAGTCATCGCGGGCGAGTCTGAGCGGCTCCACGACGTGTGGTGGCGATAGGCACGACGACCGGCAACCTCATCCAGACAACAGGTGTCATTGAAGAATCTTGTGAGAAGCACGTTGCAGAAAATGGTGCTAACTATCTGAAATGGCTAGACAGAGATAGAGTTTGTGCCTCTGGTTTGTAAAGTTTTTTAAAATTTTCCAATCACATTCTATGTGACCATGGATTGTAAATGTTTAGGGCCATTTCAGGCCAATATATGAAATTCAGGTGGGGGAATGCCTCCTCCAAGTGAAAATTCAAAAAAGAAAAACTGAATGAATGTAGATGGATTGACCGGACTCCCAAATTTTTGAAGAGTTATTGTACTCGATAAAGGATTATGTTTTTTCCCCTTAGTTGATTTCATTTTCAAAGATCGATCAGATTACTGAAACATTTAAACTTTCTGTTCTCTTTGGTGTGTCAAGTCTGTGCCTCGTATTGACTCAGTCTCGTTTGGTTCCTCGTAGCAGATGTTTTGCCGCTTGCACCCTCTTGAAGGATGCTTTGCCGTCGTTGTTGTTTGTGTGAATGCTTTATCGCCGAGGTCGTGTGGTCTCCCACCCTCTGGCAGATGCGGCTGCCGCGGGGCTTTGCCATCGTCGTTACTCATGTGGATACTTTGCCGCCGAGGTCGCACTAGTCTTCCGTCCTCGGGCAGATGCTTTGCTGTCGAGGGCGTGATGGCCCCCTTTATATCTTGGTGGATGCTTTGCTACCGTGGTTTCATCGGCTAGGCTGACATGTGAGCATTGATATCTTTTCTGCTCTCCCACGAACAAGTATCACGCCTATATAACTAAACCGAAGTTTCTAGATCTATATTGTTCCAAAAACAGTTTAAATTTCTCCATATGTGTATAAGCATTATCATGCTGGTGCATCTATATATACCTACAAAAATTTGTGCAATAGATGAATGTTTTTATATATATAATGGATGTACATGTGCATGCATGTACACAAGCTAGTAAGGAAGAATACGAGATAATGCTTCTCTGGTACATGCACATACTAATCGATTCAAGTTGTTCACTTGGATTATTCGGACCAGCTTTTCTATAGATACTTAAATGAACTAGAATCAAAGAATGGCCTAAGGGCGACTCTCGGGCCAAGCAACGCAAGTTTTTATAGACTGGAGCCAATCCTAGCCCAAACTAGGTTCTTCTTCACACATCGTTCTCATCTTCTTCACCTGAGTTTGATTTTTGCCGCCTTGGGTTGTTATTGCTCTTGTGCTTACTTGTTGGTGGCCAAGTTCTTGATGCTTGGTATTAGTGAAAGGTGAGTTCTGATGCCCACCCGAAGCTCATATGAGTCATGATCTAGTGATTATCATGTTAATTACTTGGTTAGCTAGCCAGCTAGGTGTCATCTCATCAAGTTTCGTATCATGAAAACATGGGTGAACGACCCGATGTCGAAAAAAGCTTCTTATGATGAAGAATGGAGATGGTAACATTGTACTCCAGCTTTCAAAGAGATTGAATATGGTATTCCAGTTGTACGTATCGTCAACAATGTCATCTCATTTGCATCAAAGGAAAAAAAAACAATGTCATCTCGTCAAGTTTCTCATGTAGACTGTTGATAGCAATTTCTCTCTAATAGTGTGCCATTACAAAAATCTGACGATCTGTCATACATGTCTCTGTCATGTGTGGTGTATTATTTGATTTTGAACCTATATATTTTATTTTTAGGTATAGAAATCTAATGTTTCCTTAAACAGTAACAGTAGGCGATGATAATCCAAAGGGTACCGTATAGTAGTCTTTCTAAAGGTCTAAGTAGGAAATATATAATTTTATTGGTAATATGAAAATCGTATATAGCCAATTTGCATGTAAAATCTGAAAAATGTCCTGCTGATCTATAAATAACTGCCTATGGGGACGGCTTCAGCATATTTCGCTCCATCGGTCAAAAATGTTAAGGAAAAAAGGTCAGCGGCCAAATGGATTCCAAGGTGATGGTAATTCTCCTCGCCGTGTTCTTGGCTCGCTTCCTTTTCCCTGCATGGTGTAAGTGTACACATTCATCCTATTAAAGTATGATGTGAGTGAATGTTTGTGTTACGACCTGGCCATGGGCCATTATTCAGTATCGGGTTGGGTTTCTAAATGGGCATGTAACCCATGTTTGAATTTGTAACAACTATGTGGGTGGATAGGCGGACAGCTAAGTAAAAATAACAAACAAAAACTTCTTCCTCTTTCGGTTTCGTGTCGTTTCTGCTGTGAGTCGGCGACGCCGAGCTCCACCATGCGCCATGCGCGTGCGCCGACAAGGCTCTCAATACCTGCTAAGCTCGTAACAACTGGTATCGGTTGCCCGGTATCGTCAATCCTTCGACTCCATCCTCTTCCCAGATTCTTGTTCGATCTCGATGGGAATAGCCAGTGTTCGATTGAATTCGATTTCGCCACCAAATCGCTCCCAAATCGTAGATCCACACCGTTCCTCATAGGCTCTCATCGTTCGGATCCCTGGCTCGTGGCCCGACATTATCGGCGTGTATGATGACTACAGAAGCGAAGATCGACGCGCTCGCGGGTCGATGACCTCGCTACTAAAGATCATGGAGAGAATCGACAAGTGGCGTCCTGATGTCGACGGGATGCACACTACTCTCAGCAAGGATCTACAAGCTCTCACATCGCACATCTCGGCGTTGGAAGCATCCCCAAGTGCCCCGCCATCGGCCCCAAAGCGCGAGGAAGAGGGGTAGGTTGTTGTTGACAACAGTGACACACCACTCTCATAGGGGTCTAACATCAGAACCCAGATCCTGCCTCATCCCCTGGCTATGGGTCAGTTCATCGCCTCCACTTCTCATCTAGTCTCATCTCATGATGTGCTCCCTGCTGTTAATCGTGAGATCGTGCCTGTGATGCCTGGTAGAGATGCAATTAAGTATGGCCAGGGATCAAACTATAAATAGTTTCGTTTGGCTAAAGCAGATTTCCCCAAATTCGATGGTTCGAACCCTAGAATTTGGAAGGAAAATGCTGAGAAGTACTTTGATATATTTAATGTGCCAGTTCATCGTTGGGCTCCTTTTGCTACTTTGCATTTTAAGGGCATAGCTCAGTTTTGGTTGCAAACTTATGAAGCCCAACACTGAGTCGATAGTTGGGTTGAGTTGTGCATAGCTATAGAAACTAAGTTTGGCAAGGATCTATATCAAAATCTGATGCAGGATTTGTTGAACATCAGAATGACATCTAGTGTCCAGGAGTATTATGATAGGTTCGTTTTAGCCATGCATAAAGTCTTAGTTCATAATAGTCACTTGGATGATGTGTTTTTTGTCGGTAAATTCTTGCAAGGCTTAATTGTTGAAATTAGAGTGGCACTGGTTTTACATAAACCAAGAACAATTGATCTAGCATACTCTTTGGCCTAAATGCAGGAAAATGTGTTGGTCAATCAGGCCAAGCCATTTCAGAGAAAACAATTTAGGGAGTTCAACAAATTGGGCAACAAAGCACTGATTAATTAGGGAGTTCAACAAATTGGGCAACAAGGCACTGATTAATCCTCAGCTGGATGTTTTGGCGAATGTACCAGAGGAAGGCCAAACTAAATGGGAAAACAAATTGAGTACTCTCAGGGCTCAAAGGCGTGCTCAAGGTCTTTGTATGAAGTGTGGTGAAAAATGGGGAAGAAACCACAAATGCCCAAATAAAATCTCTATGCATGTTTTTGAGGAATACCTGAATTTGATGCCTAATGAAACAGTTGAAACTACTGAAGATATATAACTCTGAAGATTCAAGTGACATTGAAGTCTTCTCTTTATCTCAATGTGCACCTATTGGCATCCTAGGCAAGAAGACAATCAGGCTAGTGGGCAAAGCTCAGAACAGGGATTTATTGTTGCTCATTGATTCTGGAAGTTCTGGTACTTTCATCAGTGACACTACTGCTAAATTGCTAGGTTGTTCTCTAAGAGAGGTGGATGCATGCTATTTAGGTAGTTGTGGCCAATGGTGCTAAGCTCACTAGTAATCAACAAGTGTCTCAGTTTACATGGTGGACTTAGGGTCACACCTTCCAACTGATGATAGAGTGTTACCATTACCTTATTATGATTTGGTTTTGGGCATGGATTGGCTTGGAACTCACAACCCTATGTGGATTCACCGCAAGAGAAAAATGATAAGATTCAACTATCAGGGTGCTAGAATCTGTCTGAAAGGTGTCAAGGATAAATTATCTTCCTATCCTCCAATTCAAGCCGAAAAGGTTCAAGGATTAATGAGGAAGGGAGGCATTGCACAAATGGTCTATCTGACACAGTCTCCAGAGGACCTAACTCCTGAGATGGCTCCTGATCCTGTTCGAAAAACTGTGCAAATAGATGAGAATACTGTTGTAGGAGTCAAGCCTATCAATGTCAAGCCTTAGAGGTATTCACCATCTCAGAAAGATGAGATTGAGAGGCAGATTAAAGAAATGCTAGCCAATGGCATCATTAAGCCAAGCCAGAGCCCTTTTGTCTTCCCTATGATCCTAGTCAAGAAGAAAGGTGGTAACTAGATGTTCTGTGTAGACTACAAACAACTCAACAATATCACAGTAAAGAATAAGTATCCCTTGCCTATCATTGATGAGCTACTGGATGAGCTGCAAGGAGCTGCATGCTTCACTAAATTGGATATGCGCTCTGGTTATCACCAAATCAGACTATTGCCTGAATATGAACCCAAAATTGCCTTCAGAACCCATAGTGGTCACTTGGAGTTTAGAGTTATGGCATTTGGGCTAACTAATGCCCCAACCACATTCCAGGCACTCATGAACACAATTTTTCAACCTATGCTCAGGAAATGTGTTTTGGTGTTTGTGGATGATGTTCTTATTTATAGCAAAACCCTTGAAGAGCATGTCAAGCATTTGGAGCAAGTCTTTGCTATTTTGCATGATAATCAACTGTTGCTCAAAAAGTCAAAGTGTCTCACGTTTGGACAATCTCAACTGGAGTATCTAGGTCATGTGATCAGTGGTCAGGGTATGTCAACTGATCCTCAGAAAATTCAGGCTGTAGCTATTCCAACTACAATCAAGCAACTAAGAGGTTTCTTGGGACTTTCTGGGTACTATAGGAAATTCATAAGGAATTATGGTGTGATTAGTAGACCTTTCTCTGATTTACTCAAGAAAGACAGTTTGTTCCACTGAACACCAGATCTTTAGACTTGTTTTGACACTTTGAAGCAAGTGCTCATCGAAGCTCCTGTACTAAGGTTGTATGATTTCACTAAACCCTTCATTGTAGAAACTGATGCCTCAAATGTGGGTATTGGAGCTATTCTCTCTCAGGAAGAACATCCTATAGCATTTCTGAGCAAGGCATTAGGGCCCAAAGCATAGACTATGTCCACTTATGAAAAAGAGTGTTTAGCCCTGATTATGGCTGTAACCAGATGTAAGTCATATCTACAACATAAAGAATTTGTCATTGCCACTAATCACAAGAGCTTGGTCCATCTCAGTGAGCAGAAACTACATGAAGGGCTACAACAAAAGGCATTTATCAAGCTTGTTGGCCTAAAATACAAGATTGTGTACAAAAAGGGTCAGGATAATAAGGCAACAGATGCCTTATCTAGGGTTACAGAATCTGAAGGAATTAATTCTATATCTAGTTGTACTCCCAAATGGCTTGAGATTGTTGTTGAAGGCTACAACAAGGATGCAACTATTAAGAATCTGTTAACTGAGCTCAGTTTAACTGGTGTAAATGACAAAGGTTATACTCTAAATGATGGCATAATCAGGTAGAAAGGTAGAATTTGGTTGGGAAATCATGAGGAAGCTCATTAGGCAGTCTTACTGGATCTTCATTCGAGTGGTTTGGGTGGCCATAGTGGTATTACTGCTACATATCACAAAGTCAAGTCCCTGTTGGTATCATCGAACATGAAGAAATCTATTTCTGACTATATTGCTAAGTGTAAGGTATGGGCCAAAGCCAAACCTGAGCATTCTAGACTTCATGGTTTGCTACAACCCCTGCCCGTTCCACCTTATGCTTGGCACACTGTCAATCTAGATTTTATTAAAGGCTTACCAAAATCCAAAACTTTTGACACCATTCTAGTGGTTATTGATAAGCACACCAAGTATGCTCATTTCATATGTTTGGCTCATCCATACATTGCTCTGTCAGTAGCTCAAGCATTCTTGATTCATGTTTATAAGTTACATGACATGCTTGTGAGAATGGTGTCAGATAGGGATAAAGTTTTCACAAGTCAGGTTTGGAAAGAATTATTCAAAATGTCTGAAAACACTCTCTATACGAGCACCGCCTATCATCTAGAGATTGATGGTCAAACTGAGCATCTTAATCAGTGTTTAGAGACTTATTTGAGGTCCATGGTTCATGATTGTTCTGCTAAATGGGCTCATTGGATTCATCTTGCCTAGTTCTGGTATAATACCACTTATCACTCAGCTCATGGCCACACACCCTTTGAATCCCTGTATGGTTATCCACCGAAACATTTCGGTATTACTACTGTTGATGCTTGTTCTCCAGTGGATCTCCAAGAATGGATGGAATCCAGAAACACAGTGATCTAGCATATTTTGTACAATCTTAATCGTGCCCAGCAACGTATGAAGCACCAGGCTAATAAACACAGGTAGGACAGGGAGTTTAAAGTGGGTTAAAGTGGGTGATTGGGTTTATGTGAAGCTTCATCCACACATCCAACAATTTGTATAGCGAAGGGCTAATCACAGGTTGAGCTTCAAATACTTTGGCCCTTATTTGGTCTTATAGAGGGTGGGCACAGTGGCTTATAAGCTTTAGTTACCAGCATCCAATAAGATCCATCCTGTACTTCATGTCTCAAAATTGGAACAGGCTCTACCTCCCTCGACCACTCTGTCTAGCGATTCTGATCTCCAACTCCTAGTTGCTTTGGAGTTGTCTCAACCTGGACAGGTTCTGGTGCAGTGACAACAGGCCAAAGCTGGACAGCTGGTCCAGGTTGCCTTGGTGCAACATGAAGCCTGTCCTCTACATTGGACGAGCTGGTATCCACCATCATCAGTTTCCCAGTTACTGCAAGCTAAGTCTTCGTCGGTGCCATGAGGACACGTCAGTTCTTAAGGAGGGGGCATGTTACAACCTGGCCGTGGCCCATTATTCAATACCGAGTTGGGTTTCTAAATGGGTCTGTAAGTTGGCTTGTAGACCGCAAGGGTGCATTAGGGCCTTGGCCCATGTTTGAATTTGTAACAACTATGAATAGCTGTGTGGGTCGATGGGCGGACAACTAAGCAAAAACAACAAACAAAATCTTCTTCCTCCTTCGGTTTCATGCTGTTTCTGCTATGAGTCGGCGACGCCGAGCTCCACCGCCACGTGCGTATGCCGGCAAGGCTCTCCGTTACCTACTAAGCTCATAACAGTTTGCAGGTGATGGTGATGTCGTCACTAAGAGATTGACAAGCGCCGCCGCCGACGGTTACCGATTGCTGCCGATGGGAAAATTGATCACCGAGAGAAGCAGGTTTAAAATTGAGGTATGCGTCAAACAGTGGTGTGGCGATTGTCATCCCTAGAAGATCTGCTTCTCCCTACGCACTACTACCCAACACCCCTTGCTCCTACAGCCAGAAAGAGTGATGGGACTTCTGCCCCGATGCACAGCCTCGCCAACTCCTGCCCTCTGCGGAGGCATGGTCTCCGATGTGTGGCGGCGACCGGCGCTATCGATGTGGGCCTCCAGTCACGGGCGAGTCTGAGCGGCTCTATGATGTGTGGCAACGACCGACATTGTCGATCAAGACGCGCCTCGTCATCGCAGCGAGTCCGAGCGGCTCCACGACATGTTGTGGCGATAGGCACGGCGACCGGCGACCTCGTCGAGACAACAGGTGTCACTCAAGAATCTTGTGAGAAGCACGTTGCAGAAAATGGTGCCAACTATCTGAAATGGCTAGACTGAGATAGAGCTTGTGCCTCTGGTTTGTAAAGTTTTTTTTTAAATTCCAATCACATTCTATGTGACCATTGATTTGTAAATGTTTGGGGCCGTTTCAGGCCAATATATGAAATTCAGGTGGAGAACGCCGCCCCCTGTTGAAAATTCAAAAAAAAAAATTGAATGAATGTAGATGGATTGACTGAACTCCCAAATTTTTGAAGAGTTACTTGTACTAGATAAAGGATTATGTTTTTTCCTTTGAATTCTCTACTAGTTGATTTCATTTTCGATGATCGATCGGATTACTAAAACATTTAAACTTTCTCTTCTCTTCTCTTTGGTCTGTCAAGTCCGTGCCTCGTATTGACGCGCAGCCTCGTTTGGATCCTCGTAGAAGATGCTTTGCCGCTTGCACCCTCTTGAAGGATGCTTTGTCGTCATTGTTGTTTGTGTGAATGCTTTACCGCCGAGGTCGTGTTGTCTCCCACCCTCTGGCAGATGCTTTGATGCCGCGGCATGACGGTGCTTTGCCATCGTCGTTGCTCGTGTGGATACTTTGCCGCCGTGGTCGCACTAGTCTTCCGTCCTCTGGCAGATGCTTTGCTGTAGAGGGTGTGATGCCCCCTTTATATCTTGGTGTGTATGCTTTCTACCGCAGTTTCATCGGCTAGGCTGACATGTGAGCATTGATATCTTTTCTGTTGTAGGTCTAGTTGATTAGGTTTGTGGTGCAGTCATCTTCATACTTGCCTTTTCTTTCTCTATTGTATCGCTTGTTTGTTGGGTTGCTTGCCACCACCTTGGTGCTTTGCAACAGATTGTACGAAAACCCCTTTCGTCTTAATAAAACACGGGTATAAAATCCTGTTCGCAAAAAAAAAACATCTACTTGATCCTGTAGTTGAGCTGCACTAGTGGAACTCGTGGATGGCAATTCAAGGGAGTTTCCTGTGACCATCGAGACAATTGTCTAAAGGAGGACCAAATGTTACTAGATGGCAACATGGTAAAGTCCTCGACAAACAACAATGCCATCTCATCAAGTTTCTATGGCAATTTTTCTTGTAGTGTCCTAATAGAAATTTTGAGGTTCTTTATAGGCCATACATGTCTCTGTAATGTGGTGTGTTATTTGATTATACCTAAACAATGGAGCTTTTGTTTTATGGTGCACAAATCTAGCAATAATAACGAAACAATAGATGAAGGGAGTATAAAACATTTTTTCCAAAAATGAAAGCTTTATTCATTTCAAGATCATTACATCGAGATGATACAACAATCTTGAAACACATCTAGCCTCCTGCATAGCAAGAATACACACAACCTTACAAAAGATCATAAAATAGAAACACACACTAATGACACTCATTCCGAAGACTAGATTGCCACCGTTGTGCCCGGGTAAAAAACTCCTTGGCCACCCGCACCAATTGTTGAGATGCCGCTACAACCAAATCTTGTGAAGCTGGCTTCTATAGGATAGCCCACATATGAAGCCAATGAATAATCGAGTAGATAAGCTGTAAAAGGAAAAGAAGTACGTTTCTTCTCAAAAATCAAGCCGTTCCTACACAACCAAAGCGATCAACACGTAGCTGCTGCTCCTAGCAAGACCAACAATTTTAGTTCTTTACTAAGGCCACATTGCCAAGGCCCAAACATGCTTGACACACTATGTGGTTGAGACAGGCCTGAAGCTGCCTGAATAACAGACCAGACAGCACAAGCATGTGACAAAAACAACACTGCTTGCTACCATGTCAATTACGCTTAGCTATGTTATCTTTGGTTAACACTACACCTCTACGTAGACCATATTAAGTTGCATGCACCAACCAGTTCAACCTAAAAGCCTAAGCTGATGGGGAGAGGTGGGCAATTCACTTATATTCCAACAGACCATACAAATACCTAGGTCCTCCAATGGAGCTTTTAATTTCCATAAGCCTTTATTAATATTAGGGACATCATTATGTCAATCAAAATTATTATAAGAAAAAGCACATTTAAATTTAAGTGTTATTCTATAATGGATTCTGTTTTTCGTTTGAGTTCCCTCTTGGTCCGATTTCAATAAAGTTGCAAAGGATGATCAATGTTGGGAATATGCCCTAGAGATAATCATAGAGATGATTGTATCACCTTGTACCCATGATATATTATGTGTTCATGAATATCCATTAAAGACAACTTGTATCGATTGACAATTATGTGAATTGTTTGTGAGACTCTTTACTTGTATGGTTATTCTGCCCTGGTCGGAGTTCATGTGAGGACACACATGAATATTAGATCAGCACACATATTGGTTGATGACTATGTTTCATAAGTCATAGACATGGAGATGTCAAACTAATAGTGTGGGCACATGTATGACATGGGGCTGGATTGACCTGACGTGAGATGTTACTATTATTGTCTCTTTACACATCATGTACGTTATGTCCTTAGACCTGAGATAGTCGTATGTACTCAAGATGTGAAACGACCTACTTAGGGACTATCAAATGTTACTCCGTAATTGGGTAGCTATAAAGGTGGTCTTCGGGTTTGTCGGGAAGCATCTTTGTGAGGCATAGTCAATCAAGATGGAATTGCCCCTCTCCATGAGAGAGATATCACTTTGGACCACTTTCGAATGATTGGATCAAAAAAATACATGGCCGTGCTTGGGTTAAGTGTTAACCCACGAGGTGGACCAAATATCATGTGGCAAGGGAATAACATGTATGTGAGTTCGTGGTGGTTCGTCTGATATGATCATTGCGTACACATGGGAGTTGACACATCTTACTAGAGGCCGCTATCAGCTATTGGTCTTGTAGGAGTACTCGGGCCATGTCTATGTGTGTGTGAGCCCATAGGGTCGCACGCTTAAGGGGAAGAATGCCTAATTTGGATCTGATCCAATTAGACGAGGCTTAGGGTTACTAATGGGCCTCCATCTCGGGAGCATGTTAGGGAAGCCTATATATATATGAGAGGTGGGCGCAGGGCTAGGTCAAGCCACGCCACTTTGACAGCCGCCGCCGCCCATGCCCTCGCCTCTTGCTCCTCGCGGACCTAGCAGTCCGGAGGCGCATCGCTTCCTCCCTGTACGTGTGGGATACCTCGGAGGTGCTGCATCTGGAGCACAAGGACAAACCGCACATGGAGGACGGACGTGAGCAACTGCATGGCACTGCTGCTATGCGCACATCTTCGTCGAGGGTCGACACATCCGCTGCACCTACGCGTCTAGTGGTAATTCCGTGATCTATAACTAGCAGTAGATCCTTGGTTTATGGGTAGAAAAATTGTTTTCTGGCTAGCGTAGTGATCCCATATTCCTTCAATCAGCTTACCACAATAAAAAATAGTCAACAGTATCCAACACAATATCATGTTAGACGGATACGATAGATAAAACCTATAATTCATCCATTATCCCTAACTTAACTTGTAAAAATTTCTAAGTGTTGCTAAGCATGATTCTTGTGGCGGATGATTTTTGACGGTTAGTTTTGTGGCGTCAACTTTTTAAAAAATGTTCATGCGGTTTGTGTTTGTTGATATCGTGGATGGTGGCTTGAGATTTTCATGCCACCGTTGATACAAAGGAGAACACACGGTACTTGCTGGTATGGCCGAGGAAGCACTACTACAGAATCGCTCATCACTACCGCAGTATCACCGCCGAAATTTAGTCCACCGGCAACGATGAACCGCGCCCGACGGTGATGAACCGTCCCAGCGCTGGACAAACCAGAACCTCCACGGACTCGACCAATACCGGCAGTGAATATTTATATCTCTACCGTGAAAAATTATGCCCCAAAGTGATCGGATGGACTCATATCACTTTGCCGGTGTAAATAAGAACCGACAACGTTCTCTCGCATGCACCGTCGGTTGTTGTCACCGAAAACTATGGTGTGACCGATCCGGTAGTCTTTGCCGTGCGGTTCACTCGGTTTTAAAATAATGCCGGCGGTGATAAGCTGGGCACCTCAAAAGGGTGACAGAGTGTTCTCTCCTTCCTACTACATACCATCCCAAGAACGGGCGCCGTTTAGACCCTCCCCTCCGGTCTTTGCAACCGTTCTAATCCATGAAGGAATCGCTTGTATTTGAAGAATGGCTTGACGGTATTTGGTTTAATAAGGTTAGTAACAATCATCTCGCTCCTTTGATTTTATTCCCTAATTACCTCTGTTATGATGGGTACATCCCTTGATTCTTGTTCTTGTTCTTTCTACATTGTAGAGCCGCGAGCTCCAATTGAACGTAATTTACGCTAGGCTTCCAAGCAATTTGTGGACAATCCATCATCTATAAGGTTGGTCGCCTAATTAATTACGCCATTTTCCTGTGGTGCTATAATTATTTCTTATTAGTATGTGAGTCAAGATTTTACAATTTTGCCGATCAAAATAGTCCATGTGTCACCTATGAGCCACATTTTTTCGAGTTGAATTGATCAAGTCTTCAATTTCACCTTTTTTAGTAGAGATGGATCGAGAGTGGATGTATGGGTCCCGTGCAAACCGAGGGTTCTTTCATGGAGTCTCGCATTTTCTGCGTGTTGCCAGAGCTCATGCTGGGGTTGGGAAGTATGTTTTTTGCCCATGCTTGGATTGCAAGAATCAACGGAAATATGCTAACACAGAGTGTGTCCCGAACCACTTGTATACACGGGGTTCATGCGGGGTATACCACATGGACAGAGCATGGTGAGATTGGTTTGAATGTTCCGCAGAAAACAATGATGATCAGGCCATTCCCCGCCGTGCACGAGGAAAACAATGATGATCGAGAAAACAACAACGCCGCCATGCACGAAAGGCGCACGAGGGCACTATCGGCTTGCTTAGTGGTACTCTTGCTGATGACAACGACGAAGAGGATGGCCTTTCTTTGTTGCTACGTAATGCAGAGTCCACATTTCTTAGTGCCAAACAGCTGAAAAAGCTAGAGAAAATGAGGCAAGATGGAAAAACGCCATTGTACTAGGATTGTGAAGTGAGCAAACCGGAGGCCAACATATTGCTTTGTTAGACTACAAATCCGTAGAAGGGGTGAGCGACAAAGGCTTCAATTTCTTGTTAAGTGTAATCGAGAAATTGCTCCCAAAAGACAATGAGTTGGCGAGAAGACATACCGGGCCAAGCGGATGATCTCGCCCCTCGGCCTCGAGGTCGAAAAAAATCCACGCATGTGTCAATGATTGTATATTGTACCGTGGAAAAAAATACGGAAAGTTGGATGCATGCCCCAAGTGTAAAGAACCACGCTACAAGCATGGGCCATCAAATGAAGGTAGCAAGAGCAGAGGAGGTCCTGTTAAAGTCGTTTGGTATTTCCCAATAGCTCCCCGGTGCATAGGCTATTTGCATGTGCAAAGTCACCCAGCTGCGTTTGCCGGCATGGCGAAGAGCGTCCTGAAAGACACCAAGATGAGGCACCCAGCCGACGGGCGTGACTGGAGGACTGTCAATACTATGTTCTACAAGGAGCTCGGTGGAGAGGTAAGGCACCTTTGGTTTGGTTTGAGCACAGATGGGATGAATCCTTTCGACCAGGTTACGAGCAAGCATAGCACATGGCCAGTGACACTCTGTATATACAATCTTCCGCCACACCTCTGTATGAAGCGTTCGTTCATCCAAATGCCACTACTGATCCAAGGGCCAAGACAGCCAGGGAATGACATAGACACGCTTCTAGAACCAGTGATCGATGAACTGTTAGAGATGTTCAGTACGGGTGTGAAGGATGTTTCGGACGAGTACAAAAAGGAACATATCACGGTCAAGGGAACACTAATCGCTACAATCACTGACTTGCCGGGCCGAGGTTGCTTATCTGGAGAAAAGACGAAAGGCTATACTGGATGTGTCGAGTGCTTGGATGAAACACATGCGGTACATCTACCGCAACAATAAAATGGTTTATATGAGAAACCGTAGGTTCCTACCGGAGGGACACTTTCATCAAGGAACAAAAGAACGTTCGGGGAATATGAAGAGGGGTGGGCTCCAGATTATTGAGACGGGAAAGCGATGCTTCGAGAACTAGACAAACTGAATTTTGTCCTTGGGAAGGGGGAGGGGGCAGTAGCAGTACCTGAAGGGAGTATCTGGAAGAAAAAGTCACTTTTTTGGAAACTGCCTTACTGGCCACTATTGAGGGTACGCCACTGTCTTGATCCCATGCACCTTACTAAAAATGTGTGCTGTGACACCCTAAACCATTTGATGAACACCGGGGGGACCTCGAAGGATTCACTAGCCACATGGGAAGACATGGAGCACTTGGGAATCATGAAGGGTCTGCATCCAAAGGCGGCTAGAGAATGATCGGGTGTACCTTCCGCCTGCGACATGGACCTTGAACGGGGCAGCAAAGAAAAAGTTTATCTCCTTCTTCAATGAACTAAAACTCCCAACAGGCTACTGTGGTAGCCTGAAGAGGCTAGTGAACATGAAAGAACTCAAGTTCAACTATGGCTGCATGAAGGCCCATGATTGTCATGTCATTATGACTCAACCGCTCCCCCGTTGCTATCGTGGTCTCCAGCTCCCCAAGCCTCACCGAGGGAATCCTAAAGTTGTGCTCGTTCCTCAATGCGATCTCAAAAAGGTCATTGCTATGTCCACGCTGGACCAAATGCGCAAAGAAAAGATATCCGAAGCACTAAGCTTGCTTGAGGTGGAATTCCGCCGACTTTCTTTTTGATATCTCGGTGCATCTGCTGGTTCATCTTGTTGAACAAATTAGAGGCCTTGGCCCAATGCACCCGCATCGATGTTCCCTTCGAAAGGTTGATGAAAGTTTTTAGGAAGTATGTCGAAAACGTGTTCGCACCGGAAGGGAGCATGGTTGAAGGATGGTCAACGGAAGAAGCCATCGAAGTTCTCGCACATATTATCTAGACATGGAGAGGGTTGGACTTCCAAAGATCTCGTCACGCGGGAAGAATATGTGGCAAAGGAACGATCGGACCTAAATCATTACAATAAAAGACCCTCATTGCTTTCGTGACAAGGCACATTTCGCTGTTTTACGCAAAAGCGAGGACGCGAGGCCATACCTTGTGCAGCACAAGGCAATGCTTAAAGAGCAAAATCCCAACATGTCGAGAATGGGCTACATAAGAAACATACGGATGAATTTTGCGATTGGTTGCGAGTAAGCTTGCTTGGGAAAGAGTTGGGTAATCAACCGGATTTCCGGGTGGGGGCCTAAGAGTACATATGTTATGTACCAAGGGTACGAGATCAATGGATACACATTTTACACAAGAAAGCAAGATGGAAAGAGCCAATACCAAAACAAAGTGGTGTTCGCTTTTGAATCAGAGACAACAACGACAGAGTGGAAGATACCTACTATGGTTTCATAGAGGAGATATGGGAACTAGACTACGGTCACCCTGAAGGCGGCTGCCTTAACCGCTGGGTTCGAAATCAGCCATCAACATCGATACGTAAGGGTTCAATACGCTTGATCTCAAGAAGATCGCACATAGAGAGGACCCCTTCATCCTTGCAAAAGATGTTACGCAAGTTTTCTATGCACCGGACAACAAAACAAATGGAAAGCTACACGCATGCTAGAAGGGAAAAGGAAGATTGTCGGAGGGATGGAGTGACGGATGAAGCTGAAAAACTACGAGAGGTTATCACGAAATGCCTGCATTCGCCGTTAACGTAGCCCAACCGATCGTAGATGAGGGTGAAGGTGAACCTGCTTAGTACAAGCTCGATCATTATTGTAATCGATGGAGTTAGATTACATTGTTCACTATATGTAATCGATGGAGTTACATTATTGTTAACTAAATGTAATCACTATGTTTGGACAAATTAACGTTCTTCACCAACTATGTAATCTATGGAGTTAGTCTATCTATACTATGTGCCTCTGATTTGCAACGGTGCTTTCAGTGAACCGATCAGTAGCCAAAACAGAGGAATTTAGGTTCACTGCCGGTTCAGAACCGAGAGTGATAGCCATTATCACTACCAGTAGGTTTCACTGTCGGTTATTTCACTGTCGGTTAAACAAATAAACCGGCAGTGATAGGAAAAAGCCTAAGATTTGTATGTTTCCTATGTTACCCGTGGTTCATATGCTCTCAGGTGTCCTATCGGTCTCAAACTTTTTCCAAGTCTTTCACAATCAGTGGGTGAGTCATCCAAAAATTTGGAGATTTTTAGGAGTTGGTTTGGTACACTATGTAAAAAAGGCTAATAACCGCCAAGAGCCCGAGACGCCGCTAATAACGAGCGCTCAGTGTTGTGACATTACTGACGCGCGGGCTGGGTGAGCGTCGCAATAGGCGCCGGATGGTCCCACAGACCAATACGCGTCGCATAATAGGAGGTCATTACGACGCGTGTTCATGTAACGCCGTCCGTTTTCTTAATCCGCACGCATTTTCCTTTGGTCGGGCATAGACGCCGCGGCTACGGCAGACGCTTTTTTTGAAACCGAGTGTCTCGCGAGAATTCAACGTATCTCGGACACGCGTTTCATCACAGCGCATTTTCGAGACCGATCGACCGTGGATGCAACCCCTAATTCGGCACGCGTTTTTACTTACGGACACCTTTTTTTCGCCGCCCGTGCACCGCTTCACGAGTATTACAGACGCCGCGTGGATTCACGACTCGCGCGGGTCGATACCGTCCCATGTTGCTTGACACCGGTATGACGCTGCGTCGCAGATACCGACGCTTGGAACAACAGACAAGGGTCCGTAGAACGCCACGTAAATTAAAGTCGCGTGTTTATTTTCGACGAGTTGTGTTAGGAGGTGTCCGTACATGTCCCAACCACTACCGACGCCATGTTTATTTTCGTGACGAGTTGTGTTATCGGTGTCCGTACATGTCGCAACCACTACCGACACGCGTTTATTTTCGCAGACGAGTTCTGTTAGGAGGTGTCCGTACATGTCGCAACCACCGACGCCGCTTATTTTCGTGACGAGTTGTGTTAGCGGTGTTCGTACATGTCGCAGCTCCTACCGACGCCGTATAGTTTCGCACGAGTTGTGTTATCGGTGTCTGCAGACATGTCTCACCACTACCGACGCCGTATAGTTTCGGCGAGATGTGTAGCAGTGTGTCTCAGACATGTCGCAACCGCTACCGACACGTGGTCATTGACACGCCGCCTGTACTGCATGAATTTGGTCGGGCCTGCATCTGGTTTTGAACGGGCCTCCGCTTCGCTCCGGTAGAAGCCGGCCTTCCTTTGGGCCTGAATTTGGACCTGGATGTTAGGCCCGTTCTCTTGTGGTACAACGAGCCGGGCCGCTTCCCACCGACGATGGATCGATGTCGGCATGCGTGTGTAAGTGATCGCCTATCACGTGGCGCTGCGCCACGCTCGCTGGGTTACAGCGCGCGTATGTGGTACCATGTGTCCAGAACTATAGTACTCCTACCTAGTAAAGCGTATATGCGTTTGTAAGCGCACCGCTAGGTTATCCGTTAGTGACGATTCTTTAGTACGTGCGCCCGCAGGCGAGTTGTGTTACTTGCACGCGGCGCCCGGTTAGCCGCTTCGGTTGCCGCAGATATATATAAGGCGTATGTGCCACACACTTGAGCACCGCTACGCTTCTCTGGCGTGTGGCGGCACACCGCAGGGGGTAAGGAGGAGCGACGCACGTGACGACGGCAGATCGCATATTGGTGTGTGCTGCCATATCGAGCGTTGAGCATGTTGACTTAGAGGTTGGGCACTCCTCCTTTGTCACCGCGGCGGCCTTCCTTTGAGGCATTATTGCGGTGCTCGTGCGTTTTTGTGTTGCGAGCCACGCAAGAAGGGCGACGCGCCATGTCGCCGCCATCTTCGTGTCGAGGCGTTCCTCCGCCATTATATTGGTGCAGGGATTTCGTCGGCGGCGCCGAAAGAGCGTCTGCGTGCTCGCCGCCATCTTCGTGTCGGCGGCTCGCCCGACCTGCGGTTTCGACGGTGGCGGTCGCCGCCGACGGGTCGTGGTCGCCGATCTCCGAATCGTAGGTGAGCAAACCTAGCTACGACGCTTCTAATTAAAATACAATAGTGCTTCTGCATCGATTAATGCATAATGGTCGAGATAGAATTAAAGCATCTAGTTGTTGGCAACAATATCTTGACTTAAATTGGCTGAGGATTTCTTCCATTTCCACCATGCTTAATTTTGTAGACGATGGGGGATCGAAGCCACTGGATGTACCGGGTGAGACGCGACAGTCGTGAGTACATAGATGGGTTGCAATCTTTCCTAGTCGCCGCGGAGGCCGATATGCGGAGACCCGTATGTTGGGTTTGTGGTGCCCATGTGTGGACTGCAGGAACCGTGATGCAATACTCGAAGTTCGTTTACGTTCCATGCCCACCTAATCCTTTGAGGTTTCATGGTCGGGTACACAAGTTGGAACAAGCATGGAGAAGGTGTCAACGACGAAGAAGAAGCGCGAGGTTCCTGAAAGTGGTGCCGGTGGCGAGGAAGAAGCGACATTTGAGGATGAGGAAATAATTACTGATGATGAAGTAGCAGAGCTTGCTGCGAGCCCTGTCCCTACTGTTGAGGATATGGACAAGTTGCTGCGTGATGGCATGGGCTATGATGATGAATACACGCTGAAGAGTTGAAGAAGCCGAACAGCTCTTGAAAGATATGAGGACACCACTCTCTTCACCTAGCGTAAAGAGTTTTTCCAAGCTATCTGGTACACTAAAGCTTCTCCAACTCAAGGCGTAGAACCATTGGACCGACAAGAGCTTTAGACAATTGCTAGGGGTGATTGGGGATATGCTTCCCCATAGAATGTGTTGCCAAAGACGACATATGAGGCCAAAAAGATCGTTTGTCCACCGGGATTGAAGTTCGAGAAAATTCATGCTTGCATGTATGATCGCATCCTGTTCCGGTGACTATGCAAATCTTGCCGCATGCCCCAAGTGTAAAACCTCTCGCTACAAACGAACAACCGATGATGGTGAAGAAGGCGGGGAGGTGCGCCGTAAAGTTCCTCGGAAGTTGCATGGTACTTTCCAATAATTCCTCGCCTAAAACGTCTTTTTTGCAACCTCCGAGGACGCATGACCCATGACATGGCACTCGATGGCCGGAAGCGTGATGATTATATAAGGCACCCAGCCAGATGGTATTCAAGGCGGGACATTGATCACAAACATAAAACTTTTTCGATGACCCAAGGAATATTCGGGTTTGCACTGAGAACAGATGGCATGAACCCCTTTGGTAACATGAGTAGCACACATAGTGTCCGGCCGGTGCTATTAACTATCTACAATCTTCCACCGTGGTTGTGTAACACGAGGAGGTACATGATGATGTCGGTCTTGATCTCTCGGTCCTCATCAACCGTATTGACATCGATGTGTACCCGAGGCCGCTTGTTGACAATCTCAAGGAGCTCGAAAGAGGGTGGTGTCGCGTGTACGATGCTTACAAGAAAGAGCGCTTCAATTTACGTGCCCCCTCGCTCTTCACCACAATCACTGATATTCCAGGACACCGTAGCGTGTCTCGGGCGAGAGCAAAGGAGAGAAAGACTGCTTTCATTGCTTGGACGACACCGAGACGCTTTGGCTGAATAACTCAAAGAAGAGGGTTTATGTAAAGCACCGACATTTCCTTCCTACAAAGCATCCATACCGTGAGATGAAACGTCGCTTGATGGGATGAAGGAGAAAAGCAAATGCACCAAGGCATTTCAATGGGGGAACAAAGTTTACGAAAGGTGGTAAAGGATACGACCGCCCCACCCGACGAACCAAAGGAAACAAAGAGAAAGAGAAAGAGAAAGCAGCTTGAAGAGCCGTAAACCGCAAAAAGCCCGCCAATAAGAAGAGGTGGAAGAAAATGTCAATCCTATGGGAGCTACCCTACTTTGGAAAGACATAGCGGTTCGCCACAAAGATAGATATCATGCACGTGAAAAAGAACGCCTTTGGAAGTTTGCTTGGGACACTCATGAATGACAAATGGAAATCGAAGGACCATGATAAAGCAAGAGCTGACCTAGAGGAGATGGACATAAGGCCCGAGCTCCTTCCTAACGACGAAAACCAGTGCCCCGTCCACCTTTGTCCGGCCAGAACCCGACGCGTCGAGAGAAGCGGGAGTTGTGCGACTTCTTTTCGTAGTGTCAAACTTCCTCTAGATACGCAGCCCAGTCCGGAAACTTGTGCTCGCTAAAGAGAACAAAATGCTTCCGATGAAGGCTCACGATTGCGATGTCATGCTCATGACGATGCTTGCGCGGATCCGAAACATATTGCTTGGGAAAAGGTCCGAAAGGCTATCATCGCCTCTTTCTTTAATGCAATCTCTCGAAGGTGATCGACGAACGAAAAACGAACGATCTTGAAAAAGAACATGTGTGACACGATGTGTCTCCTTGAGGCTTACTTCCCGCCGACTTTCTTCGACATATCCGTCCATCTCATGGTCCATCCGGTTAAGGAGATCAGTATCTTGGACCGATGTACCTCCACCACATGTATCCGTATGAGAGATTTATGAGTACTCCGAACAGGTTTTCAAAGGGTCGGGTTCACCCCGAGGGAAGCATGGCACGCTGCTATTCTACCGAGGAGGTGGTCGATTGGTGTCTCCGCTATATCGACCCCAGTAAATCCAATCGGCATCTCCAAGTCTCGCCATGACGGAAGGCTAGCGGGGACAGGGTTTCTTGGGGAGAAGCAAATTACTCCGAAGAAAGACGACTTTGACAAAGCCCACTCTCTTGTGATGCTACACGAAACAGAGAGATAGATCCTTACATCGCAGAGCATTATCGCTTGTTGCGAAGAAAATCCGGATTGGACCGAGTTTTAGTTAACGAGGGCGCATATTAGACGGTTCAACATCTGGATCGAGACCCGACTTGCCAGCTCGTGCGACTCTTGCGACAACGAAAAGCTCGACAAAGTGGCAAAGGGGCCTTTCTTCACAAATCACAACTTATCGGGGCTATGACATAAATGGCTACACCTTTACACACGCTGATCAAGACAAGAAAAGTGTGTACCAGAACTCGGTGTTCGCATTGTTGCAACTCGATTCTCTGAGAAGGTGCGGAAACCATACTAAGGCGTGATTGAAGAGATATGGGAACTCTCGTATCCGGGGAGACATGAAGTACGCCGTTTTTTTGGTTGTAGATGGGTTCCCGATAATCAAAGGTGTCTCAAGAAAGACAAATACGGCTACACTTGCGTTGACCTTGACAAGCCGGGAACACGCAAGAGCCATTTGTACCGGCAAATCGGTTAGCCAAGTCTTCTATGTGCGCGACACTAGAAGCAAGAACCTACAAGTGGCTCTCCCTAGGAAAAAGCGGGTTATCGGACTTGAAAATCCAAAGGGAAGAGGAAGGTATCTATGAGTTCGAAATCCCTTCTTTTTTGATGCAAAAATCATCCCTAGGATTCTCGGCGAGCGAGCCGACTCCATACCGTAGATGGACATAAAGAGAAGGAGGGCCCCGTGGCAAAAGGCGCCGAAAAAAGCCCGGTCTTGCAAATGAGTATGCATAGCTATTGCCGTTGTTAAAGCTCATGTGACATGTCGCGGGGTTTATGGTGTGGTTTTGAGTGTTTGAACCGGTTGTTGTTCTTTTGTTATAAAAGTACCTCTAGCTTTTTATTTTCTCGCTTTATGTGGTGACATATTGGCCTTGAGGTTGATTTGAGATGGCATACCATCTCTCAATGCCAAAACTGAATATGGTCTCAGTCTTTGAAAACTGAACATGGTCTATGCTGTAAAATTAAATAGCTAGCTATATATGCAGGCATATGTATGTGTGGTCAACAATTTATACGAACAAGCTACTAGCATCATATATTTTATCAAATTGAGCAAGCAAATATCGAGTTTGCATCATCATCACACATAGTTTTAATACTAACTTAGCTAGATAGTACATCATCAACAAAAGTAAGTCAAGACAAATAAAGATCGATCACATTAATTAGTGTGGTGTCGGCATCGAACGAATGGCACCCCACCCTCGTCACGAAAGAATCGTACCTTCTCAAATTTTTTTTAATTCTTCACGTACTCAACAAAGCAGACTCAACGGCCCGAAGACTTGGTCGAGCCTTTGCATCATGAGCCTCTCCTTCTCGGCCTTCCCTTTGTTGAGATCCTCAATAGCCCCAGAAACTTCCCCGAGCTTCCGCATGATGGGTTTCACAACCACCACCTCCGTGCACTACATATATATATGCAAGAAACAATTATATGAGGGTCCGATAAGATCGTGTCAACAAAAAAAAAAAATCACAATCCTCAAATCACGTTCGAAACGCAACAGATGAAGAAAAGTGAACTATGCCAGAACTGGTGGCTAGAGAACTACAAAGACACGCACCATTCACGTAACTATATATATGCCAAAACAGCTATTGGTTTCCACAATTTTGAGTTTTAAACAAGTACTCCCTCCATCTCAAAATAGATGTCACTATGGGATGCGTCTTAGGTCAAACTTTCTCAACTTTGACTAGCTAGGTTTGTAGAAAATACGTGCAATATTTAAATCTACAAATAAATTTGTTAAAAAACTAGACTTAAAGATCTTTCCAATGATATTTATTACTTAGCATAAATATTTTATTATTTATATATTTTAATATATAATTGCCGGCATTTTGAAAATGTTGATTTCTCGAAAGCGAGAATGACATCTATTTTGAGACGGTGGGAGTATATATATATATATATATATACCAGAAGATGGCGGATGGAAGACCGAGAAGTGCTCAGAAAAGGAGATCCGAAATCATGAGGATACCGCAAGTAACATGTTCTCGCAAGAATCAAAAAGGTCTATAATCTATATATATGACGTGAGGAGGCCATGTTAATAGGCTAGATGATTAGAAGCCGGGAGTTGTTGTTATGCTAAGTTTCGGTGCTGCTGGGAGGGGCTTAGTCTACTTTTGGTGTTTGCTTTGCTACCCGCTTGAACTGCCATTGTCGTTGTCCGATTGCTCGTGATATATGGGTTCAAGGGAGGTTACGTTGTGTTCAGTTTAAGCTCAGTAGAGTCTCTTAGGCATGTCCTACGTTTTGTAGCTTCTCTTCTCGTAAAACTTCTAATGAATGCTTGTGTTTCCGTAATCAAAAGTAATGGAAATGGGGTCATCCCCGAGTGGAAAAAAAAAAAAAAAAAAAAAAGTTTAAACGAGGCATTATTACCGCGCCAACGACGAGGCTCGCTTCCTTCTCCTTCGGCGTCGCCTCCGCCGCCAGACTTCCTCACCGCTTGCCTCGACGCCTCTGCTGAGGACTTCTCCCTTCGCCGCCTCCGCCAAATTTCCGCCGCTAGCAGCCTCAACGACGCCGCTGCTGGAGGCGAAGTACAAGGCCTCGCAACGGTAGCGGCGTCGCCCGCGCCGCCGCATCACCGCATGTCGCGGCCCGGCGGGGTGGCGCCTCAACTCCCAGTGTTGCCGACGCAACCCTCCAACGCCATCGCTGCATGCCGCCTCTCCATCATCGGCGTCGCTAGGGTTTGATGCCCGTGGAGTGGCCACGGAGCTTCTAGTCTTCCACGTAGACAAGGACAAAGCGCACAGATGCCCGGCCTTTGTTGTACCCCGTGGAGGCGGCCGGGACGCCCTTGTTGAACCTTGGCGGTGTCGTCACCTCCGTCTTCACCTCCGGCCGACATCGATGGGACGAGGAACCGGGGACGAACCTCCCCGTCTTTGGGTCCCTTTCCCCGTGCCACTTCATCTTCGACGGCAGAGGGGAGGGGAGAGGGCGAGGAGGAATGGAGGCGCAGCCGTGGGTGGGCGGGAAGAGGCTAGGAGCGCAGGCGCGCGCACGCCCGGGCGGGAAGTGAAGGAGTTGAAGCAGAGTGGAGCACGCCAAAAAAGCAGTGGAGGGAAGGAGTTGAAGCAAGACGTATAGGCTATGACGCGGGCATTTTACGATCGCATGTATCCAACACGGGTCTGAAGTATAAAAAAATGTCAAGAGTTATTGAACCCTGATTCTCTCGGTCCAAAAAAATGGGATAGACGGTACACTTGCCATGTCAAAAAAATTACGCTGCAATTTGGTCAAATTAGATTTTAAAAAGTCAAAGAATTGCGTTTTTTTTGTTGGACACCTCAAATATATCTCAACCCCCCACGTCCGGTTAGATTCGAGTCCCCATCTCCCATAGAACAATATTTTACATGAACAAATCGTGACAACCTCGACATGTTTGAACAATATTACAAGCATGAATAAATATATATTCTTTTTCTTAGAACCAATAAATATATATATATATTTTTTTTTAGAATAAATACATATTCTAGGAGGCACCACGGATGATGGGGTGCGGCGGCAAAATCGACCGCCAACCGCGAAGGGGGAAGGGGAAGGGTTTTCCCGACGGGCGTCCGCCACACCTTTTTGTTTTTTTTCGAAAAGGGAGGGGAAGAGTTCAGGCTTGCCCCCCCTCCCCCTCGTCTGCATGGGTTCACTCCACTCTTCTAGTATGGTCCTCTTCTCGCACCCCCTCATCTTGTACCACTCTACTTGTGAGCACGATGGAGGGTGGTTCTACGGCTGGAGCCGAGCCGGGGTCCGGCGTCCGCCACCGCAACCCGGCTCCCCGCCGCGCCGCGGGACCCACGCCGGGTTGTGGCTCCCCGCCTCCACGTGCTCCGGCTCCGGCTCCCTCCCCCCCTCCTCCCACTCCGAGTGAGCGCCTTCGCCAAGACCATGATTCCATGTATGACCCGCTGCCGGTATGGAGCAGAGATGGCGCTCCTTCGCATTCAGCGGGAGAACGCCGACCACCCTCGCCGGTGAGTCGCTTGATTGCCCTTTGTGCTTACGCCGGTTTTCCTAATCCTGTTGTTTGCTTGCGCGCAGCGCGTACCCAGGAGTTGGAGGCGGAGCAGAACCGCACGCGTGCCGCGGTGGTACGCGCACTTCGTCGTGGCGCCGTGATGGCACTGGCGATGGCGGAGTCGATGGTGCAGGCGGACCTCGGCGGGGTGGAGGGGTTCCCGAGGGCAAAGACTGGCGAACCACGCAGATCTCCTCGACGGCTACACGCCTACGGCGGACGCGGTGGTCCGCGAGGTCGACATCGACGCCCTTATCAACGAGGGAGATGCTTAGTTTGTAGTACCCAGGCACAGCTGAGGTGAGAAAGAAATTGGGCGAGTTGGGAGATCAAAATGGATGTTTTTGTATGGTTCAGGTTTGGTGAACCTGTAGGCTCGTTAGAAAGTGCCCGTGATGGCTATTCTTTGGTTGCTATGCGGTACGGGTGAATCGAGCTGTAAACATTCTTAGTAATGGGGTCATCCTCGGTAGCTGAAATGCACAATTGAGATCTCTTCTTCCATTTCCACTAGAAACTGCATTTCTATAAATAATAACCTGCCGTGGCAAAGTATGTTCTTCCCGTGGGTTCAAAACAATAAAAGACCCTACCAGCCTAAATTGTGAAACATAGGTTTAAGCCAAGTTGAAAAGCTATTTTAGAGGCAAGAGATACAATCATACTACAATGCAAGGAATTTTGCAATAATAACATTACAGAAACGGGTTGTTTTGCTTAACTACCGATTAATTAGTATCCCCGTGAGAGACAAAAGATAAGATGAAGCAAGAACAAGCAAACATTATCGAAGAAAGAAAGACCTAAGCTACGAAGACAAATATGGGACGTAGTTCTTGTGGTTGTAAATCGGATCAACCCAAAAGGTATTTAAGACAACACAATTTTGTACTACTAGTATTTGGAATTTGAAAGCAGAGTTTGGAGTTAGGAGGGAGAAAAGACTAGGCTTTTTGGCGGCACTACAACCTCCAGTTAAAAATAGAAATCGAGTTTTACTCTTTTTGTGGCCGAATGGCGAGGCCCAGGACATTGGCGCCGTGCTGTCCAATTTCAATTTTGACAGCGGAGGGCCGGGAGAGAGTGGAGAAAGCGGGGAGTTGTTTTTGTTTCGTTTCACTTCAGCGAGGACAACATTTGCACGAATGAGTTTTGTAGTGAGCGTGGGTTGGACTTCAAAAATGTATTCAAATTAGGAAATTTGCCAAACTTTGTATAGATAAATACTCTCTTGATCTTAAGTTATTTATTTCAAGATTCTTGGAAAGCTAGAGACATTCCAAATTTGAACAAAATTTTGATAATAATAACATTAGAGAAAAGGGGTTGTTACGCTAAAGGCTGATTTCGGCTGATTTAATAGTACCTGTGAGACAATATAAGATGAAACGAGATGGAGCTTAAAGAACATTGTCGAGAAGAAAGAGACCTAGGGAAATATGTGAGGTGCAAACCACGCGTCTTGCGTGTAAGCCCATGTAAACCATGGCAGTCATCTAAATTCACCATTCACACATATAGATGATATGATGATACACAACCTTGTAAAATATCTTGTCCAAACTTCGACTTAGTTTGTGAGATATAAAAATAACAAATTTCAATCCAGAAAGTTGTTCGGTCAATTTGTTAGAAATTTGTTATTTTTATAACTCTCGGTCACAAAGCAGTCGGTAATGAACATAAATATTTACAAAGGGCATCTATATCGATAAATACATAACGTAAATTTTGATAATTTGCTAATTTTGCGTGATTACGCGAGGTTGTATGATAGTTTGCACTACATATTTTCTGCGAAACTAAACTGCGAGCAAATATGGACATCCACCGGTCGGGACCTTCCGAATAAAGCGACAACACCATGCGAAGGCGCTTGTGGCCCTCA
>JADLZK010000806.1:0-19862 GCA_015847255.1 Hyparrhenia diplandra | reverse complement strand
TTGACTCCACAAAATTGGTCGCCGCCGCCGCCGCCGTCACAATGGCAGCAAGGATGAGGGAAGTCGAGGAGGCACGTTGATGTGTTTGTCAGCATGTGGCCCTGTTTTGTTCACAAAAAAAAGTGAACCAAGTGCTGTGTATCTGTCACATCAATTTTTTTTTCTCATAAAATATTAAAGGTAGATAAATTAAAAACTAATTGCACAATCTTTTTAATCATAATTAATTTATGGTAGAATAATAATTATCAAATATAAACGAAAAATAGTATGGTAAACTAAAATATTTCACCAACTAAACACCCGTGTGTCCTTGTCTTTGCTCATGACAAGGATCATGAGCACCAAGGAGTATGACTCTAGTCTCTAACCAGTACAGGAGGAGGCGCTGCGGGGTTTGTGTGGGGAGGTGGATGCCTTTGCAGAGGGAGGTGCTCCTGTGGCTGCTCCGTTCCATCACCGGCGCCAACAGCAGGCTGAGCGCCGCCGGTGTCCACACCCCCGAGCTATTCGACGATATATGCTTCAAAGTGATGTCATTTCAGTTTAATTCTAGCCCAATGATGTGCAGCATGTTGAAGAAATAGAAAAGCCAGTCTAGCCAAGATGTTGTGGGACTTTTATGTTTGGAATGCCTAAATTGTTTTAGAATGCCAATTTCTATATCTAAATTTAGCTATGCTGTTGGAGTTCCTCTTACATTTCTAACACATCGCTTAATTGTCCAAATAATTAAACTTAAATCACGCAGTCTGCCCAGTTGCTTTCTAGCTGCTATAAAACCATGTCCACGACGTGTGCATAAGCTTACTTATATACCTTTTTTTAATTCGACTCTAAACACGTCAAGTTACAGCTTCCAATCCCATCATCATCTTTCTGTGGACGTGTTCGCTTTGTATACAACTTGTCTTTTTCTTCCTTTTCTTGCGTGGTTGATACGATAGATAAAACACAGCACACATGCATGTGTGCTTGAAATGTCAGTCGATCAGACACGGCGTAAGACATCAGCGTCAGTGCCTCAGCAGTATGATTGATCGTCCGCATGTGCGATCCAAAGTAGGTTTGGATTTTGCATCAGGGAGGAAGGAAGAACCATATGCATGGCCAGGGCTGCATCAAATGTAGAGGTATGAAAAGGGTACTTTACCATGACTAGTTTCGAAAAGAAACATGTCCGACTCCAGCTAGATTGGGCCGGAATTGACATGTGAATTGGGGGATGGGGAGGAGAGGAGGAGGATGGGGGGCAGTGGCGATGGTGGCTAGGGGCGGCGTGGCCGCCCGGCGGTGGTGGCCTTGGCCTTGTGGCTGCCCGAGGGCAGCGCAGGGGCGGCTTGGCGGCGGCGGCAAAGGGCAGGGGAGGGGGGCGCGCGGGGAGAGGAGGAGCAAGAGATTGAGATAAATTTCTTTATTTGCTTGTTGCCCCGAAAGATTACAGATCCCTTACTTATATAGCCCGGCTAGTGGGACTTGTATCTCAAGCAATCTCTCTAATGGTTTCCTTATAGATTGGAATACCTTTTACAAGCATGTCCTATTTATTTATTTCCTAATAAGGGTCTCCCCTTATAGATGAGATATCCCCTTGCACACCAAAACACCTAAAGACAATCCTAGATATTTTCCTTCCTCTTCTCCGAATTAGTTGCTTAAAGAATCCGCGGAAGGGAGGGGGACGGAGGGGGGGCGCGCAAGGCCCCGGAGGGCGGCGCCGGCGCTCCTTGGGCCTATCGGGCCTGTCCTTCAGGCTCTATTTCTGGATCATGACATCTCCCCCCTTCTCGACCGGGCGTCCTCGCTGGCTGGATGAAAGTCCATTCGGTGACACCGGATGGAGATCGACCGCTCTCCCGGGTGGATGAGCTCGACTGCGGATTAGACGACCCCGCACGGGGGTTCCCGAGGATCATGTTGTCCCCGGTTCGCTTGGGATCAAATTCGAGAAGATAGAGAAAAAGGTTGCCGATGTAGCCGTGGTAGATGTACCGATGAACAAAGACGTCCTCGCCTGTGGAAGCCGCCGACGACGGGCGCCGAGGGAGCTTCTCGGGACGCCCACGCCGAGGTGCTTGTGCACCATGTCGCGTGGGGGCTCTCCGAAACAAAAAACGCTCATTGGGTGGAGCGTTGACGAAGAGCGGAAGTAGACGCCGGATAGTGATTTCGCGGCGAGTAGGAGGGGTAGCGACCAAGTTCAACATCGCACCGCATATGAAGGAGCCGACGTCGAACGGGGAGGGCGAGCCGGTGAGCGGCCCTCTTTGGATTGTAGCTGATGTGGACGTTGTCGATCGTGAGGAAGAGGCGATCCTGCCGCCGAGGAAGACGACCACGGGCTGGACCGACGTGGTGGCGCCGACCATATGCCGCCCAAGAGGATGGCGGTCGGTGCGGTGATGTTGGCTCCGCCGTGTAGGCTCCCAAGGCGAGGAAGTTCGTCCCGCGAACTCCGCCCTGAAGCAAGGCCTCGATGAAGTCCGGCGGTAGTGGAGAGGAGGCCAGAAGGTAGAAGCGGCCGTCGAAGAGGAGGAGGCCGTCTTCGAGTGTCCATGTTGGAGCAGCGTCGCCCGTGGTGACGTCGAGGGCGATGCGGCGTAGGTGCTGATCCTCCAATGTAGCCTGGCGTGGCCGGACAAAGACTCCGGCGGATGTGTCGTAGAGGTCCAAAGGCGCCGCATGCCTTGAACGTTTCCCAAGCGAGTCGCGGGTGTATGGATGCCGGCGAAGATGCGACTGAGGAGGCGGGGCCGGGCGCCCCTACGCCGAGGGTGGAGCTGAAGTGAACGTGTTTCGCGCGACCCTCCGCGGTAGTATCGCAGCTCGTGGGTCGCGAAGTCCCACGTCATGCGTCCCCAGCTTGCCCGGTAAGGCATGCCAAGGATGACGTCGGCGTCCTCGCCCGGTGGCATGACGTGGGCGTCGATGTCGAAGGTGTTGGCGTCGGCGTAGTGGCATCGTCGAATGTGGCGGCGCGGCATGTAGGCGTGGCGCCGGTGCGGGGTGATCATCACACGCGACCGGCCGAGTCCGAGGCTGCGCCGTGGTCACCACACGGGGTCGATGTAGTTGTGCGTTGCTCCCGTCGGCGATGATGTTGACGCCGTGCACGAGATCATACCGACGAGGTAGAGAGAATGAGCACCACGTGCATCGGGAGTCGGGGTCCCCGGTGAGGACCTTCGGATCGGTTGGCTCCTCTTTGACGTCCGCTAGTGGGTCGCGTTTGTCGTGCGCCGTCGGTGTAGTCGTTGAAGATGGTGATGTCGAAGAGATGCTTGCACTTGTGACCCCGTGAGAACGGTTCGCCCGATTGAAGCGAGTCCAGCCTTTGCGTCGTTCCGTCATCTCCTCCGGTGTCGGCCCGTTTGAACGGCCGAGTCGTTCTTCGCCGACGAGGAGGGCGCTGAGGGGCCGCGGGGTAAGGGGGCGGGGGCCCCGCCCTTTATCGATCTTTGGCTTGCTGGTGTTGTAGAGGATGGCGAGGCGTCGCTTGTATGCCCCTGGCGAGAGACACGGCTGCCTCCATGTCCTTGGGGTTCTCGCATCTCGGCGTCGCCCTCTTGAGCGGTTCGCCCAAGCTTCTTTGTGTAGATGTTGACCTGCTGGCTGGTCGTCGAGGTTGCTGCCGTGCCACGTGTGCGGGGCGCTCCGTGTACTCATCGACGGTGCTGCCTCTTCCTTAGTGATGCCCGGCTCACCCGGTAGTTCGCGCCGTTCACCGGGCCAAAAGCGCTCGTTGACATATTGGGCGAAGCTTGCCCAATCTGCCACCGGTTTCTCCCGGACAGACTTCATGTACCATTCTTGAGCTCCTCTGTGAGATGATAGGATGCGTACCGGACACCGCTCTGTTCTTTGGCGTACCTTGTCCTCCTGAAAAATTGTTCGCGGCGGTTGATACGGGAGGGATCCTCCTTTCCATCATAAGTTGGGAAGGGCGGCTTGTGCGCATGACGGGGAGCCGAGCTGAGAAGGTGTCGCCGGAGGTGGAGGGGCGGCGCATGCGCCCTTGATGGCGGCGCCCTGGCGGTGCGGCACGAGGCTTCAAGTAGCACTTCATCGGGTTCGTCGGATCACCATGCGGTGACTTGATTGTCTGGATTACGCTTGCCATCGGTCCGCTTCTTGATGAAGTCGCTGGTGCTGGACTCGAACATTGCCCTCATCTCGATCTCGGCTTCACGTAGTTGTTGACGGTGTTTGAGCGTTCTTTGGATCCTCGCCGGAGAAGATAGAGAGCCTATCGTCGATCTTGTCCATCCTGGCCGTTGATCTTGGCGACCTCGTCGCCAAGTTCTTCGGCGGCGTCTTGGATCGGTGTCCATGGTGGTGGGTGGATCGTAGTGGTCTCCGGATACCGGTATCGATTCGGCTAGATTGGGCCGGAATTGACACGTGAATTGAGAGATGGGGAGGAGAGGAGGAGGATGGGGGCGGTGGCGATGGTGGGCTGGGGGCGGCGTGGGCCGGCGGGCGGTGGTGGCTGGCTGGCGGCCCGAGGGCAGCGCAGGCGGCATGCGGGCAGCGGGCAGAGGGAGGAGGGGGCGCCACGGGGAGAAGAGGAGCAAGAGATTGAGATAAATTTCTTTATTTGCTTGTTGCCCCGAAAGATTACATGATCCCTTACTTATATAGCCCGGCTAGTGGGACTTGTATCTCAAGCGCTCTCTAATGTTTTCCTTATAGATTGGAATACCTTTTACAAGCATGTCCTATTTATTTATTTCCTAATAAGGGTCTCCCTTATAGATGAGATATCCCCTTGCACACCAAAACACCTAAAGATAATCCTAGATATTTTCCTTCCTCTTCTCCGAATTAGTTGCCGAAGAATCCGCGGAAGGGAGAGGGATCGGAGGTGGGGCGCGCACGCAAGGCCCCGGGCGGCGCCGGCGCTCCTTGGGCCTATCGGGCCTGTCCTTTCAGGCTCTATTTCCTGGATCATGACAAAACCTAAACAAGCTAAGCTTATAAGAGGCTAATAAATGTTTTCTCCGTCATGAGCTCTCACTCATCAAACAGATATCAATTTTCCTAACCTTCTGTGCCAAGAAATCAGCCTCCTCTCTCTTGGGGACTGGCTAATCTGTTCGACGCGCTTTATGATGTGTACCAACACATCTTGAACTTTGTTAATTGTGATTTGGGGCAACAAACACCTCTTATTTGTCCTTGTCCTTTCATAAAAAAATTGTCTTTTTTGTGATATGTGCTAAAACATGTGAAATCTGTTATTTGTTATTTGTGCGGCACAAACATCTTATTTGTCTCGTGTCCTTGTCCTTTCATAGAAAAAAATTATCTCTTATGACCAATAATAAAACATATTGAAATCCATTATCAATGTAGATACTTGATCCGACCTTGGATGATGATCCAATGGCTCGAGAGTCGCAAGAAAAAGTTGGCTATATTTCTTGCAAAAAAGAATATAGCAACTCCCTATATATAGTGACTCAAAGTTTTTTAATTAAATCTATTTATAGAGTAGTCCGTAAATAAAATTATTTTAAATATACAAATTTTATAAAAAAGGAACACAAATGTTATTACACCAAATTATATCAGTATATATGTACATTATAAAATATTTATTAGGTTTTCATAGACATTATTGCACTTTTCATGTTGGTCAAACTTGAGATGTTGGTTAATCCCTAGAAATCGAATCGTTGTGAGGCCAATGATTAGAAAAAAAATTGATATTTTTTTAGATGTGAGAGAATACTGAACTTTAGATAAGTTACGGCAGCCAGTAATCCGGATCCGCAAACATCCAACAGCTCGCGTCACCCTCCACGCCACCTGCCCCGTGGCTCGTGCAATGCCACGTCATCCACCGGCATCCATATCTGCTTGCGCGACTGCTGATCCAGTCCCCGGATAAGTTGACTCGAGGAGTGCATTGTTCTTGCGAGCTGTCCGGGTGACTCTGCAGCTCGAACCAGCCATGGCGCACCGGCCGGACGCCGTGGCGCCGCTGCTCGCCAAGACCGCCGCCGCCGCCATGTCACCGCCGCCGGCGAAGCGCAACAAGTACCCCTTCTTCTGCGCCGTGCTCGCCTCCATGACCTCCGTGCTCATGGGCTACAGTACGTACTATGTTCTTCCTCCTCCTCTCTACCAACCAGATTGGCAACTCTGCATATACACATCTGTGTGCACATGCTTACCACCGCGTGGCATGCACGTACGGCGGCAGACGTGGCGGTGACGAGCGGCGCGCAGATCTTCATGGCGGAGGACCTCGGGGTGAGCGACGCGCAGATCGAGGTGCTCTCGGGAGTCATCAACATCTACTCACTCGTCGGCGCGCTGCTGGCCGGCTGGACCTCGGACCGGCTCGGCCGTCGCCTCACCATCGTGTTCGCCAACGCCTTCTTCCTCGTCGGCCCGCTCGCCATGGCGCTCGCCGGCGGCTACGCCGTGCTCATGGTCGGCCGCTTCGTCGCCGGCGTTGGCGTCGGGTACGCGCTCGTCATCGCGCCCGTATACGCCGCCGAGATCGCGCCGGCGTCATCCCGCGGCCTCCTCACCTCGCTTCCTGAGGGTAAGCACAAGCTGCTCTACCTGCCGTGTGTGCGCTGCGCCATGTCTCTCTGTTTTCTGAAATTCATCAGATTTTGCCGCAATGCAACTGTGTATTGATTTCTCGGAAATTTGCTTCTTTTTCAAGATTTTTATCAACACCGGTGTGATGCTGAGCTACGTGTCGAACCTCGCCTTCTCGGGGCTCCCCGTGCACCTGTCGTGGCGGGTGATGTTCGCGGTGGGCGTGGTGCCCACCGTGTTCCTGGCGGCCGGGGTGCTCACCATGCCGGAGTCGCCGCGGTGGCTGGCCATGAAGGGCCGGGTGGCCGAGGCCAAGGCCGTGCTCGACAAGACGTCGGACACGCCCGCCGAGGCCGAGCAGCGACTGCTCGAGATCGAGGAGGTCGTGATGAACAGCAGCAGCGGCAACGGCGGCGGCGCGTGGAAGGAGGTGGCGACGAAGGCCGGCGTCCGGCGCGTGCTGGCCATCGTGCTGACGCTGCAGTTCTTCCAGCAGGCGTCGGGCATCGACTCGGTGGTTCTGTACGGGCCACGGATCCTCGCCATGGCCGGCGTCACGTCCAACACCTTGCTCCTGAGCCTCAACGTCCTCTTCGGCGTCGCCAAGGCCGGCTCCATCCTCGTCGCCATGGTGCTGGCCGACCGCGTCGGGCGCCGCCCGCTGCTGCTGGTCAGCACGGGCGGCATGACGGCGGCGCTGCTCGTCCTGGGCTCCCTGTTCGCGGCGTTCGCGGGGGCCAAGGACGACGCCGCGGTGGCGGCCGTGAGCGTGGCGGCCGTCGTGGCGTTCGTCGTCGCCTTCTCCGTCGGGTTCGGCCCGCTGGCGTGGGTGTACAGCTCCGAGATCCTGCCCCTCCGGCTGCGCGGGCAGGGCGCCGGGCTCGGCACTGCCATGAACCGGATCATGAGCGGCGTCGTCACCATGACCTTCATCTCGCTCTACCAGGGCATCACCATGGCCGGCGCCTTCTACCTCTACGCCGCTATCGCGGCCGCGTCGTTCGTGTTCGTCTACGCCTGCCTGCCGGAAACCAGGGGGCGGAGCCTCGAGGACATGGAGGAGCTCTTCCACACCAAGTGAATTCGTTTTCATCTGTGCTGGTTCAACCACCACCATTAGTTCAAATTTGATTCAGTGACATTGCACATTTGCCATTGTTGGAGCTGCTCTTGTCTTGATTGGCACGCGAACCCATTTGCATACTCTTGGAACGTTGTAATTTTGTAATCTTCCTCCACAGGAGTATATACGGAAACAAAAGGTTTTTGTTCGTGATAGGCCAGGCAGCCACCAGGGCCTCTGTGTAGGCCACAAGGGCCCAGGTCCCCTAGATATGGCCCAAAGCCTCAAGCCCAATAAACAAAGTAGAGGTCCACAAGGGCCCAGGTCCCCTAGATATGTTCACATGACTGATAGAGATTTGTGGTTAATCTGGTGGAACTTAGAATTAAAAATGCAACTGTATACGAGCCATTCATTTTGCTTGAATGGTCTCAACAAGATAATCATGTTTTCTTCCATTTTGCATTTATTAGTACCATTTTAGCTTTCATGCCCAACATACAACGCATGTTATGGAAAAAAAAAAAAAGATCAACTATTTGTCATTACTGAATTGGTGAACTTTAATAACTCTTTTGAGGAACCATACCATCACTTTGATCGGACCAATAAACATCGCCACTGTTGTCAAATATAGCGCCTTTGATTAGTTTCTGTATGTACACCGAATTTCTTGGCAAATACGTACTAGTATACTTCATATTGCAGCACGTGCAAAGCACGCTTTCGAAAAAAAAAGTATACTTCATATTTTGAATATGGTTTATACTGAATTCCATATATGTTATAATTAGCTAGGATGAGCATAAAAATCCTGGTTCCAACTGCCAAACATGCTGTGCCATTTCTAGCACTTTGCAATGGAAACGGTGTCAGGTGGGCTTCTCAGCCCCTTTCCATTCAGGAAATATATAAAGTAGCCTTGTTTACTGTCAAAATGCTAGGCTTTTCGACACATCCTACAATTAGGGAGGAAGACTAGAGTGTAGGCACACAAAGTCGGTAGATGTTATTGCCTTGTCATTGCAGATTCTGAATATCAATGGCAATGAAGCACTTCAGGTGGTAGTCTCCTCCGTAAAGAACATATAACCTGAGCATATTGATTTGGAACATTGAGTAATCAAAATTAAATAGATTGAATGTAGTAAACTTAACTGAAATGGATAGGTCACTGAAATAGGTAACAAGTTATCCATGTCAACTCACTGTTGCTAGAAACTTTACCTTTATTTATTTCTCTGAGAATCTGAAAAATCAATTCATTCTTTTTCCTTCCAACGTGTGTGGGCAATGTGTAACCAGCTTTCACCATTAGGATGGCAGCCCTGCTTCAAGAGTTCACAGTCTTCCACTCTTATTTGCCGAATAGAAGTTGGTAGTGCTGGTAAAGACAACAAATTGGGACACCCACATTGGAGAAATTTGTTGTCTATGTGATCTACACCCTCCCCTCTCAGTTGAGATAACTTTGTAACCAAGGCCATGCTTTCCACCCACCGATCCTTTCCGATCGGAATCTGTGGAATATAGTGCATGTGGGGATGTTCGTCATTGAGCATTACAGAACTGCTAACAGTGTGAAATATACTTGGTTGAGAGCTTTGGAACTAGCACCAATCTCAACTCATGAAGCTGTTGGGAAGGTAATCCTTGGCAAATGACTTAGTTCGAGTGTTTTCAAGGAGGTAATAAGATGACCAACTGATAAGGGAACAAAGCTTTTGCAGTCATATACAGTCACACTTGCAAGCAAGCAGTTGTATACATCAAGCTCCTCAAGGGACAATGGCATAAATTCGAAAAGAAAGACAGGAACTTAAAAAAATGCTAAAAAGAGATATTGCACCATTTATGCCCCCTAATGATCTATATACCAGCACTCCAAAATAACCAAACTGCAGTGTTTTCAAGTGCTGGAAGACCAGCACTCCAATTGCTCAATTCAGTATACTATTTCCTAAATCTTCTCGACTAGCAGCTGGACCAGCTAAAGCTAAGTCACAAGCATTTGCGTGTCTATTTGTCCTTTATATTGCTAACTATTTTTTTGAGTAGGGTTTGTTTGAAATTGATTCATTTGAGAATAAAATATTTTCTAATAACTTTGCAAGTCATGTAGTGAATTATCTTAATGCTGCTATCTGTTCTGATGATGGGTGTTGTTCAACCTTCAAATTTAAGGAAGAAGTCCTCTATACTCTGCTAGGATATATATTTCGCGAGCAATCCAATTCTTTGATTTAGAATATTCAATGTTTTTTTTCATGAAATGTGATTGAAGGATATCTAAGTGCAAATCCTATCATATTAAGACAACCGGAGCCTATCAGATCTCTTATGCCAACTGATGTTTTTTTATTATTATTATTTAAAAAAGCTCCTTTGGCTCTGTACAATTTATCTATAAAACAGTAGTATTTCTTATTATTCTGCCTCTTTCAACTTGGCAGCCGATTCCATGTAATTTACTTACATGGATAGGAAAAATCTTTCACCCTACGAAAGCTGCACCAATAGAGGGCCAGCCAGCGTGACCACGTCGCCATTGGCTGCCCTCGGCCGTCCGATCGGCGGACGGATGGTCCAGATCGGGCGAAGTCTCGGTCATTTTACAAAACAAACCTCGGTTGTAGGAAATCAACCTGCGCAGTCCAGGGCTTCTCCAGAGATATTGCGGGCAAGCCCTCGAAGTTTTTCAAATCGCACCACATCCAAGACCGAACTCCCTCCCCACTTTCGGGCCTGCTTGGGCCTTAATGGGCCAAATTAGTCCCAACTCTGTTTTCTCTTATCGTTTCTTTTTTACATGAATAAATTAGGTAAAACTTTAAAAATGCATAGTAAATTAAAGAAAAATCGTAAAATAGAAAATCAAATTGTATCGAAATCCTCATAAACATATTTATGCAATGGAACCAAAATAGAACATGTTTCCATTGAAAGTTTTTGTTGTACAACTATTCCTATGTCTTTTTTTATGGGTACATATTAAAATCAAATTAAAAACAAAAATAGAAAAAATCCAATTATTTGAAACTCTTTATGATAAAATATCATCACATTAAACTTTTCGGCTACTTAATAAATACTTTTAGCCTCTTTCCTAAAAAAAGTGATACTTCCATTTCAATAATAAAAATAAAATATAACATAGCGAAAGTTACACCAACGCATAACTAACCACCATACTCATCCAATCACCCTAACTCTCAATGCAAAGTAAGATAAAAAATAATGACACACACATATATAAAAAAAAATTATCTATGCACATTAATCTTATACAATTATTTTAACTACATATATGAAACAAAGTCTACATAGTTAACGAAACCATTTCACAATAAATAATAGCTTTCAAATTAAAATATCACGAGTTCTATCGGCCATAAGCAGCAACGCCGCACCAATTTCTAGTTATGATACTATCTGTACATTATTATCAGCTAGACAGTGTTAGTACTTCCTCTGTCTAAAAAGTCATCCTAGATTTTGGACTACAAATCCAACTTTAGTTTGATTATTGCTGTTATAGAAAATAGCATTACCATTTGTACCTTCAGTACCTTCACTATCTGTCCATTAAATTGCATCCATGATCCATGCAAACTCTATGCAGTAAGGGCCTTTATTTGTTTGATTGCCGACAGACTTCGCTCCAGACGTACAGTTCAGTGTACAGTATAGATCACTCTGATTTGACTCCAAACCTGTCAAATTATGAAGCTTTCATCATCATCATCCATCATCAGCAGCAGCAGCATTTAATGAATGTTTTTAAATTTGCACACACAACTTGTCTATTTTCATGAGTAAATGCTACAAGAGATATTTTCCTGCTAGCAGGTAAAATGTGGGTGTTCTTGAAAAGTCAGAGTCACACAGTAATGAACCACCCGCAGGGGGGCCCAAAAGCCCAGGGATATCCAAGTTAGGGGCTAAATATCTCTGTTCCCTAAATATTATATTAAACGTAAATTGCTTATTAGAGGCTCTAAAAGAAATTCAAATCAAAAAAGTTATCAACTACAAAGTTTAATAACTTTTTAAGGTCTAAAATTTCCATTTAAAAAGTTTCTCTATTTGAGGTCGTTTGAAAATTTGAATTTTTAAAATTTTAAAATTCAAATGTAACTTTACATGATAAGATGAATTCAAATAAAAAGTTGTCAATTACTAAGATTCATAACTTTTTGAGATCTACAAGTTTTATTTAGAAAGTTTCTCCATGTGAGTCCGCTTAAAAAATTTGAATTTCAACCTTTTGAAATTCAAACGTAGCTTTGTATGATAAGATGAATCAAATGAAAAAGTGGTCAACTAAAAAGTTTCATAACATTTTAATATCTACAACATTTATTTTGGTCATATCTTCATCTGACATAGTGGTAGTAACATTATTCACAAATCTTATTAATCTCTTTTTTTTTTTGAGAAACTATGAGAGAATATGACAAAGATGTAGATTTTGTGAACAACATTATTAACGCTTTGTTAACTGAAGAAATGACCAAAATAAACTAGATCATGAGAAGTTATGAAGCTTTGTTGCTATAAACTTTTTCATTAAACTTGTTTAGGGCCTCAAAAAGTGCTTTGAAAAACTAATTTGCTGAGTGCCAAGATAAAAATACACAGCAAAATAAGTCATTGGCACTCGACAATGACACATTTTGCCGTGTGCCAGAAAAAAAAAACACTTGGCAAAGACACATTTTGCCTTGTGCTAGAAAAAAAAAAAAAGCACTTTCGATAAAATACATCTTTACCGAGTGCCAGACAAAAGGCACCCGGCAAAATACCGAATGCTAGAAAAAAAAAAACAATCATGAAAGCCATCTTTGTCGAGTGTTTGATTTGACACTCAGCAAAGACGGTCTTTGCCGATAAAATACACTCGGCAAAGGCACCGGCACTCAGCAAAGAGCGGCATTCCGGTAGTATTGGGTTGCTAACCTCAAAGCACTCGGAAATATCTCCATCTCCCCTGATCTGGCCAGCCGTTGCTTTGTTAACCATGCGTCCATGCGCTTGGAAGAACCAATATAATCATTTCATGTAGTACAAATATCATACATCGACAGGGATACACTAGCCCCGATATAACCTTGGCGATTAACTATTGTTAATACACTACACATCTGATAATTTCACGTGCTTGTTCCGCGTGTGGACACGATGCATATGTGTACGTACTCGTTGTCTTGAATGTCACGACAACGCCGCCCGTGTCGACGGCGCGGCACCGGCACCGGCACCGCCGTCGAAGAGTGCCTCCATCTCCTCAAGGCTCCTCCCCTTGGTTTCAGGCAGGCACGCGTAGACGAACATCCACGCCACCACGGATACAGCCGCGAAGATGTAGAAGGTCCCGGCCATGCCCACCGCCTCGTACATGGAGATGAAGGTCATCGCCACGACGGCGCTCATCACCCGGTTCACTGCCATCCCGACGCCGGTACCCTGCGCGCGCAGCCGCAACGGCAGGATCTCCGACCCGTACATCCAGATGACGGTGCCGAACCCCATCGAGAACGTCGCCATGTACGCCACGGCCGCCGCGACACACGTCGCGGCCGCCCACGACGTGGTCGCGCGCACGGACAGGCCGAGGACTAGGAGCGACGCGGCCATGCCGGCCGCGCTGGTGAGCAGCATGGGCCGGCGGCCGAGGCGGTCGGCGAGGAACAGCGGGACCACGATCGCCACCGTCTTGGCGACGCCGAGGAGCACGGTGGCGCCCAGCACGGCGCGCTCGGTGGTGATCCCGACGTGGCTGAACACCCGTGGCGCGTACAGCACCATGGCCGCCACGCCGCTCCCCTGCTGGAACACCTGCAGTCCCAGGATGGCCAGCATCACGCGTCGGGCGGCGGGCGTTGGTCGCTGCAGGATCTCGCGCCACACGCTTGTCGAGGGCGGCGCGCCGCCACCGCCGCCGGAGCCCGCCGCCTGCTTAGTGGCCTCTTGCACGGACGTCACGATCTCCTGGAGCCAGCGGTCTTCGTCGCCCACCGTGTGCGCCAGCACGCGGCGCGCCTCGTCGGGGTGGCCGTGTAGGACGAGCCAACGCGGGGTCTCTGGCATGGCGACGGTGGTGGCGGCAGCTAGGAATAGAGGAGGGACGGTGCCGATGCCGATCATCAGGCGCCAGTTGAGTGGCGTGGGGAGGCCGGCGAGCACGAAGTCGGCGATGTAGCTCAGCAGGATGCCCAAGTTGCTAGCGATCTGACGTCGCACGCGCAAGCATGATGTCATCAGAAATAATTAACAGTAATGGAATCGCTAACTTAATTTTGTGCAATGATGACTTGCTGTAAATAAATCTAATGAATAAATTAACATTACAGAAAATGAAATCTTTTGCAAGACGGTGCCTTTTGTTAAGCGATGCATTTGCAAAATCTAAGCGCCTCGGTTAATGCATCTTGAGGGTCAATTTTATTAACTCAGGCGATCACAAATAACCAAGTTGCAACATCGATTTAGTTGATAACGGCCTCCTAAAACCTAATTACTGAGGCTGGCCTTTTAAGTGCTCCGCCTAGCTAGGAAAATGGAGCCATTTACGGAGACGGATGTCTAAACAAGGTCGCCTCCGTTAATAAGGCAAGCCTAAGAGGCAAGCCTAAGAGAAAACCATCTTGATCTTGGTTTTCTTCAATGCCGTGCCCGTTTTGTTGCTCAACATGCCGTGCCCGTGCGTACATTAGAGATTCAGATTTTGTTGCTAAATGTGTCGATAATAAGTGCATCCAATCCGTGCGTACGTTACCGTCGCCGTCGTACGTGTACCTCGGGAAAGGAGGAGAGGAAGCCGCGACCGTTGGCCGGCGAGATCTCGGCGATGTAGACGGGCCCGACGACGAGGCCGAACCCGCAGGCGACGCCCGCGACGAGCTGCCCAGCCATGAGTGCGGCGTACCCGTTGGCGGCGGCGGTGACGGCGGAGCCCACCAGGAAGAGCGCCGCGGAGAGCACGATGGTCCGGCGCCTGCCCGCGCGGTCGCACGCCCAGCCCGCCGCCAGCGAGCCGACGAGGGAGTAGACGCTGGTGGCGCCGATGAGCACCTCCAGCTGCGCGTCCGTCACGCCCAGGTCCGCCTGGATGAACTTCTGCGCGCCGCTCATCACCCCGCGATCTGCATATATGCAAGATGATGATGAATTGCTGATGCAATGTACGGTGCCCACAGTTGGCAAGAAAGTGGCAGCGCGAGGCCTTTACTGTAGCCGTAGATGATGGTGGGGATGGAGGCGAGGAGCGCGTACGTGGAGCCCATGGCGCCGTCCGCCGGTGCCGGCGCCGGGTCTTCCACGGCCAGTAGTGGCGACTCGAGGTCCTCCTCCTCCTCCTTCATCGTTGCCCGCTGCCGGTTCTTCTCGAGGGTACAAGGTATATATGCATGCCAACTAGAGCTAGAGAGAGGTGTTGCGCTATGCAAGTGAGCAAGTCTGCCTACAGTATGGGTAAATATATTATATATAAAATAAAAAAGGTAGCATAGTGAACATGCAAGTAGATGGATGAGAGCCAGAGCAATACAAATCATGCACCACCTCCAATCATGCATGGCAATTAAGGGTGTGTTTGCTACGGGCACCGGCCTGGCGCCAGCTCCCCACGTGCAGGCTTTCGTGTTTGATGGACCTGGGCCCACCTTCGGCTGGCTCCCATGAAACAATCTCCCCCACCATCTTTTCACGGCCTGGCTCGGTGCGGCTCGAGGTGAACGAAGCTCCTCACTTACCGGCCTCTCACCTTCCATCTCGCTGCTCCGCTGTCACTTCACCTCGCCGTTGTCGTCGTCTTCTCCCACACCGGCCTCGTCCAGCACCACCACCACTCGTCGTCGTCGCCCCTGTACCCGCCCCGCGCTCCTTCCTCTCCTTCGCCACCTAGCGCCACCACCACGGCACGGAGAAGGCAACCTTGGCGCCGCTGGACATCGGCCTCACGCTCATTGTGCATGCCACCAACCCCAACGTGGTGCCTGTCCGCTACGGGCCCTCCACCGTCTCCATCCTCTACGGCGGCGCGCACCGCGGCACTGCCCTCCTCGACGCTGGTAAGCAGCTCGCCACCTCCTATTGCCTGCTCCACCTATCGACGCGCCTCGACAGGGTCGAGCTCATGCACCACGCCCGCACCATCTTCTCCGACGTCGCGCGCCGCCACATGGATCTGGATGCGACCGTCGCCCGCTGCTGTAGCCCCTCCGCCGCTGCCTACCAGCTGTTCGATGCAATGAAAAAGAGGACATTTGATGGGGTAACATTACCATTGTCTACTACAAGGTCACCGAACTCTGCAAACTAAACACATCCTCAGCTTGGCTTGGCTCTTCTCAGACAACAACCGAACACGATCACCTATACCGTTTGAACCGGGCTCTGGCTGGGCATAGCCACGCTAGCCGGCCAGGCCTGCCGGATGCAGGGTAGCAAACACGCCCTAAGCGCCCACATGCATGACCCGCACCGCAAGCCAAGCTTGTTGCCGTCAATAATTTCACGGAGCCGATAGTAGAAGCATGCATCGGCGTGTGCCACAGTGGCCCGTGGGGTGAGGCGTGTGCCAAGGTAGGGGGGGAGGAGTAATAAGAGGACGGGCGCCATCGGCAACAGAGAAAAGCAAAGAAATGTAGAGTGGCGCGATGGCCGCCGACCATTGGGGCGACTCGAGCTCAGTATCCTCAACGCAAACATCAAGGCATTGGCCAGTTACGGGCAAACTGTGTGTGGTGGTCGCATCATAGACGAGTGCTAGAGCTCACTTCCTCAACATGGATGTCCTTGGCGTTTGGGCAGTTGCAGTTCATCAGCTGCGTGGTGGTGGAGTTGTGAACGAGCAACCGTGATAATGGAGACTGCATGACTGCGTGGCCAATGCGTTCTGCGCTCAAATGGGTTGGGGGAGAGAACGAGGAAGATAGATGGGGATAGAGAGGAAGAGCCAAAGGAGTTCTGGCGGCACCCCCTAGGTCCTGGTTATGGAGTTCTAGCGGCACCTCTTAGGTCCTGAGTTCGACTCCCACAGGGTAAATTACATGTCTGTGGGCGTCCCGTCTCATGAGGATGTGGCCATGCTGTATATGGGTGGGATTAGGGTTCGGGGGATATTTCGAGAGCTACATGGGAAGTTCTATTCTTCTTAGTGGAAACTTCAAGGGACATGAGTTGTTATACGCCCGACACATGGTCGTCTCGGTCTGCCCTAGGGTGCGCTGAGGGCGCCTCATGGCTACCGCGTGTCGCTGCCGTCATCTCGAGGTACCATATCGAGTCCTTATTAGTTTAAGAAATTGAGTCTGTAAAAAGAGAATCCGATTCGATAATGATCTCCTAGTTTCCTTAGGAGTCAAGTCTTGTCAGGACTATAAATATAAGAGAGATTTAATCAATTCAATTAAGTAATAGAAAGGATAAATCTCTCTGTTCCCCGCTCTCTTGCTCAAGCGTCGCGCCCTGACCTAGCCCCGCGCCCCCGCTGCCGCAGCGCCACCACTGGTCACCCCGCTGTGACCCTCACGTCCACGGCTCCAGTTTTTGTTTTGTTTTGTTTGGGGTGGGGTGGAGGTGGGGACAAAGAGGAAGAGAGGAGAGGATGACGCATCATGCATGGGTTTTACTTGTAAGAGAGTGAAAAGCAATGTTTTCCTATTTGGCTTCTCTCGGGTATTTTTTTTTCTTATTATTCCTAACTAAGTATGTTTTCCGTTTGGCTTTTGTTTTTTTGTCTCATAATAAACATAACAATAATAAAAGATAAATACAATTTCGATCATTGACCCTTCTCCCAAAATAAAGATGTTTCCCACCAAATTATTGATGTTGTTTTTATTACAAACATGAAGTATAATTATTAAAATCTATATTAGTTGATGCTCCAACTGTTCGAATGAAGAAACTTCCAACAATTTACCATTGTTGACTTTAATAAGATATTACAGTTACATATTTTTATGGATCCTTACAAGAAGTCACCGAACTTGACATCTGACTATACGACACATAGTATGAAAACGATCGGTTGTGCTTGTTGTAGCAACCAATCACAAAAACAAAAGTAGCACAAATACAAAATAATTTGTTGTGTTGCTGTAGTTGTGCAACAAATGAAGCGAACATGTTAAACATTTGAGAGAAAATTTCAGTACCTCTTGTTTTCACCTTTTTTTCTGCCTCCGTTTCTGTCTACCAGCTCACGCGTCACGATTTACATCAAGAATCCGAGCGGGGCAAGGGGCGCCCTGCGCCCGGTGCTCGAGCTGGAGACGCGTCGCGTGGCGGACAGCAGCGGCTGGACCTGGACTCTAGCTTAGCTGTCGTCTCGTCTGCCGTTGCGGACTTGCGGTTCGCGGGTTGTGGCCGCGTTGGGTTCGAGATGGCGGTCAGGTTGGCGTCGGGCGGCGGCCTTGACGTAGCCTTGACGATCTCTGCCGGTGGAAGCAAGTCTTGATCTTGGATGGGGGTCTTCGTTTTGGCTTCCCAGTCTTTTTCTATTATCTTATATCTTTTGGTTCACCGGGACACGACATGATCGATGAGTTCCAAGGTTTTATTAGTCGTATATACTATTGCATTTATTGTATTTGATCATTCGTATGGTGATTTAATTGGCGCTTGTGAAGATCTCTAGGTTTTGAGTAATTAATGACAACCTAGAACTAATCTCTATGCTTAAGTGTGTATCTAGCTTGAGATGGTTCTAGCCAAGTTGTGAAGCATGGTGGTCTTGGTGGATGCACGGTGATGATCCAAAAAGATGATCAAGCGCTTGGACTTGGAAAAAGAAAAATAAAATGGGCTCAAGGCAAAGGTATTTTTGATAGGGTCATTTTATTTTACACTCAAGACATCTAGCGGATGTGAGTGATTTAGGTTTGATAACCGTACTATAAAGAGGAGAAAATCATAATCGCTTTACTCACCTAGTGCCACTAAATTCAATTTCAAATTGCATGTGCATTTGGGTTAGTGACGTGGTGATTCGATGACAAACTCCTTAGAAAAGGTTTGAGAAATGTCATCTAATTGTGCTCAAGAGGTTTGACATAATTTGGATAAGATGACATAATTTTTGGATTGAGAAATGATGAGCATTTGGAAGAAAAGGGAGAAATGGAAAAGCATGTGCTACTGCTTTTCTTGATCGACTGCATGCTATGCTATTTTTAAAAGAAAAGAGAGCATGTGTGACCAAGCTTAAAATAGGCAAAGAAAAATGTGGAGGAGTCTTTCCTGCCGTCGACCGCTGGCGGGTGCATGGCTGCATGTTGCTCTGCCTTGCATGCTTGGCCATTCGTGTGACAAAGCTTTTTTTTTTTTTTAAGTTGCCTCTTATCTGGGTACTGCTGCAGTATCTGTTCGTACACACGCACACCACTACACACTCACACACCACACACGCCACCTGTGTACAATCGGGGCGTACAACTACACTCAGCTTGAAAGATCGCGTCCTTCTTGATATCACCGAATCAGCGGACTCCGTGAGCGGCGAGGTGCGCCCGTAATCCCGTTGAACGAACCACGCGAAGAGGCAAACGCCGGCCTGACCTAGCAAAGGTTGCGATGGGAACCTACTGTTCGGTGAGAAAAACACGGGCGATCCAGCGTCGAACCCGCGTCCGGCCGTTAAGCCAACCACGAAACGTACCGACCGAGCTAACGCTCGTTCTCATTCGTGTGACAAAGCTGGGACCGGTTCTTTTGCTGGTGCCAATCGCCGTTGCTGCTAGGTGCGCTGGGCCTCGCTGCTGGGCCAGCTCGCCCCTTGGACCAGGCCCGTCGACCGGCCTGCTCATTGCCAGGCCTGCTGCTACTGCTGCACGCTGCAGCTGGGCCTCGCGCGTGCGCCGCGCGGTGCTGGCCGCTGGATGCCCGAGCGCTGCTGCTTGCCTTGCAAACTAGCTAGCAAGGGATCGGTTGTTTTCTGTACCGATTCACTTGTACCAGAGACAGAGGAGCGCCGTCCCTGCTTCCCAGACCGAGCGCACGAAAAAGAAAAGAAGCCGCCGTCGCCTGCTGCTTTGCTGCCGGCCGTTGGGGATTTCGACCGTTGAGGCTGCCGTTGGAGGGGGCCAGAGAGGAGCTAGCTGGTGAGGATAAAAGCCTGTGCTCCCCCTCCTTTCTTCTCTCTCTCCATTTCGAATTTGACAGTGAACTTCTTCCAAACCCTAGAACAAGAGAACAAGAGCTCATCTCCTCTCTTCTCTCGATCTATTGATTTGAG